>JACEFZ010005640.1:287500-365000 GCA_014155875.1 Cepaea nemoralis
GATTGACGACACGGTCTCTTATCACCATCAGGCAGTTTGTCAACAACCCGTAAGACTTTCACACCTGCCATAGTTAACCTGACCCACAAACCCACGTCCTAAAACAGGTGGCTGTCCTTACACGATGGTTGGTTTCTATTTAGGTCAACACTGCAGTACATCGGCCTTCAGCATTATTAAGCTCCACGCCGCGCAGGTCCGCAAGGTCGAATGTGTAAGAATGCGTGTTCTTAAACATCCGGTGTGCTGATGCCGATGTAAGCGGTTCAACCTCTACACTGGACAGCTGGACTAAAATGTTGACCTGTCGTCCTTGACTTGGGGACGTAAATTACAAGTACCTCTGAAGTCGGAGTGGATTCGCTTGATGGCGAAGGACACTGTTAATAGGGAAAGCTAATCCACACGCAAAATTTAGCCCATCACTACATTAAGTCGTGTGTTTGGACTACGCTTCAGTTAAAAGCGAGCGAGCGCAAAAAACAAAAACAACACAAAATAAACGCTCCACACCGAGGGTCTATCAAAAGTGTATGTATATGTCTTTCTTTTGTTTTTCTGCTTCTATGCTTCTGTGTCGTTATAATCTCCTCTGTTATCTGACAAGCTCCCGATCCCACTGCATTGTTATTCCTTAGACCAGTGGACAGTGGTCGTGGATTCAAATCCACTTCGAAGTAGGATTTTTCGGGAGCTAAGATCTGGGGTCGTGACCTAAGATCTGGGGTTATAACTTAAGATCTGGGATGGTGACCTAATATCTAGGGCCGTGACATAAGATCTTGGGTGGTGACCTAAGATCTGGGGTAGTGACCTAAGATCTGGGGTCGTTATATGATATCTGGGGTCGTGACCTAATATCTGAAGTCATTACCTAATATCTGGGGTCGTGACCTAATATCTGGGGTCATGACCTAATATCTGGGGTCGTGATCTAATATCTCGGGGTCGTGACCTAAGATCTGAGGTGGTAACCTAAGATCTGGGGTCGTGACCTAAGATCTTGGGTCGTGACTCAGCCTCGCGGCAGTGAATCCTTTGGAAGACTTAGTTTTAAAAACGAATTTAAAAGGCAAGAGGGGTTTGACTTCATTGCACCGGGTTTTATCCTATATGGCTCTGTATCTTTCCGCAGGGAGACCTGTCAAAAGAGTCACACAAAGCACGAACTCCGTAGCTCCGCCTACGACCACCAGGATTCTGCGAGAAAACTGCACTCACGAACCGAACGACCTCAGCCGGAATCGAACCCACAACTTTCAGAGCACAAGGCAGACAGAGCGATCACTTCGTCATGGAAACTCCCCGCAAGACTGAGTTTTAACTCCTAAATGAGCCCGAAAATGGCTGCCATCTAACCGAATGAGGTTTGTGAAGAGGCCTGATTTCTGACCAAATACCAAAGTACCATCTCAATGAGGATCGTGTGGAAAAGTTCCCCTTTCTCTCTCCAAGAGCAGTAACCATTAGAGAATGGAGGACCGGCACTGGAACCTCGGATGAGGAACTTTAGATATGCGGAATTGCTAATTTGAAGCCTTAAGGACAAGACACATAACACGCACAGGGCATATCAACAAAACAGGTAGGATAGAGAAGTTAGTTCTATATAGGAAAATACTAGACAAGAGACCCAGTGGTAGACTGAGAAAGATGTATATGGACAGATAACATATTTGGGAACATAATTTTTAATTCATCGCAAACAAACCGTGTAGTTATTTTTTAGCACTGACCTAGATCTGGTGGGATCGTCAAGATTCAGAATAGGGATATCGGGATTCACTTCGTGCTCGACAAGAGTGTATATAATTTCAAACCCTAACCCTAATCAAATGACCCTACCCCATAAACAATTTGCACAGTATAACACACCCCTACACCCACTATGGAATCACCCTGATGTCACGTGACTTTCCGGGACCTCCTGGAATTCCTTTGCGGTGAATTAAAAACGAAATATCAAACTTTGTACAGCACGTACTAATATTCATCATCATCAAGTGCCTTGTCGACTGGCGTGGGCGAACATGTATCCCCACCTTTTGCAATCTCCAACGGCATGGATCAATTCGTGTGCTGACTCCCTTCCGTGCCATGAAACAAGACTCAGGAATTTTCTCTCGCCGTCTTCCTCTATCTCTCTTTCCACAAATCTTTCCGGTTGCTGCAACATGTTCTAGTTTTTATCTTCTCATAAAGTGGTCAAAAAATATTCCGACTTAATCTCTCTCAAAATGTCTACATTGCTCATTTTGGCTGCCCAAGGAATTTTCAGCATTCTTCTATAAAACGACATCTGCAAATTCTCCAGGGATCCCCCTCCACCCCTCCCCTTTTTATTTTACTAATTGACCAGGATTCTATCCAGGCGAACATTCTGGCCTAGTGAGACAACAGTGGAAGATAAACTCTATGGACCGCTGAACGAACTAAAAAAGACTGTTAGATTCATACAAGAGACGACATTGCAGTTGTAGACATGTTTCAAGCGAACGAAAGAAGAAGAAGAAGCAGCTGTACAAACTTTAGCAGTGTCAAATTAATTTACAAAATCAGGCGATATATGAAAGTAGAGAAACATGATCGTCAATTAATATTAAAAACAGAGTTGAAGAAGCAGAAATACTTTGCGTACCAATTACTTTAACCTCTCTTATCTCAGTTGTTACTTTTCACTCCTTTGTTACTAGCTTGTATTGTTTAGAAACCCTGAGAACTAAGCATGTGTAACTCTATATCGCCAACAACCTAAACCATCCCGATTTACGGAGACCATCTTCCAAAATTGAAAACGGCCAGTGTAGTGCGCATGACAAATGACCTGTTATTATTCACCTTTATCTTGACGTCACATTTATGTACATGAACTGACGAACATAACGGCACAAATGTACCGATACAAAGATAAAACACGCAGTTCATGGCTCTGTTTATTTGACACGATTGTTTTAAAATGTCCAATCTACGTCAACTGTAGAATTGCTCAAGCTAATGCAACATAATACAAGGCATTACTGGCACTTTGCCGTCTTGACAGACGCTAGTTTGTTGCTACAGTCAATCAATCAATCAATCAATCAATCAATCAATCAATCAATCAGGTGCCGTCTCCACAATGAAGGTTGGCTGCAATGGATCTCCAGCACTGTCTGTCTCTCGCCCTGACTGTACATTCTGTCAGGCTGATGTTCGTACATCTCTTAATGTTATCTTCCCACTTATATCATTGTCTACCTCTTGCTCGCATGCCCTCAACCTTGCCCTCCAGTATGGTTTTTATAAGAGTAACATGTCTTTTAACGTGGCCGAAATCTTTCACTTGCCTCCTTTTTATTTCTTTCATCAACTCTCTCTCTCTCCCTGTCTCTCTCTCTCTCTGTCTCTCTCTGTCTCTCTCTCTCTCTCTCTCTCTCTCTCTCTCTCTCTCTCTCTCTCTCTCTCTCTCTCTCTCTCTCTTCATTCCCAGTTTTTCTAGAGCCACTGCATTTGATTGTTTTTGTTGCTACATTGTCCTTTTGCCGGCTTCGTGGCTTAGAGGTTATGACTTTTCTCCGTAATCTCGTATATTCTCGTCGGTAACGTGATGACGGTGAGAATCAGCAGTGGTTCGAATCGCATCGGTAACTTACCGGGTATGTGAGCCGGCCGCTCAGAAAGCAATGGCAAACTACTGAGCGTAATCTTGCCAAGAGGTCAACATACAGCTGAAAGATGCTGGTGTTGACAGCGATGTCCTGTAAAGGATATGCAAAAAAAAATAAAATTGCTCTTTTAAATCAGACATATAACCTCTTCATATCATAACGCCTGGGTAAGGTTTATCCAATATGTAGTTTTATCAATGAAGTCGAGATTATAACAGTAATATAGACGATTCCGATTTAGAGAAGTCAATTATGGAAAACTGACAGTGGTTTACTTAGAGGTGCAGAAAGGTCTTTCTACAGAAGAATACTGAGAACGCTCTAAACAGATGCACAGAGTAATGAAGATGAATCACGAACACCAACACCGGAAGAAAATTGGGTCCTCGCATGAGGCCAAGGTACCTGAAACACACCTTGGGCCACACTGGGCACAGTGTGAACACAAGTAAAAGAACCGTTCATACGTTACGGGCATGTTGGGTGGGTGGGTGGTTGGGTGACCAGACGGAGGGAGTCAGGGAACAAAAGGTCGACCAAAAGACCGACCGACAGAGCCACCGACTGACAGAGGCAAGCAAGCAGGCAGATAGAGACGGACGGACGGACGGACAAACAGACAGACAGACAGACAGACAGACAGACAGACAGACAGACAGACAGACAGACAGACAGACAGACAGACAGACAGACAGACAGACAGACACAGATATATAGATAGATAGATAGATAGATAGATAGATAGATAGATAGATAGATAGATAGATAGATAGATAGATAGATAGATAGATAGATAGATAGATAGATAGATAGATAGATAAAACCTAAATGAAGCGCATTTGAAAAACAAAATGTAAGTATTGTTTTGTCATTGTAATTGACAAGTTAAAAACTGAATGGCTGGAACATGATATCGGCAAAAAGTAGGGTAATACGTCATTGGAACATGCAGATGGCAGCAACAGCTTCCGGCTGTCTCTCAGCAAAAGAGTGGATTTTTTCGCTTGTGTATGTCTTCTTATCTTTTCTATTTCCCTCTATTTACACTTCCAAGCTTTGTTTTTTTTTTTATTATCTTTCTTACATGCACTTATGGAAACATAATACTGTTAATGTTTCTTGTTTATCTTGTCAGATTGCAAAAAAAAATATGTTTATATTATTTGTGTTTGTTTGTAAACAGCATATGATTTCTTTCTAAAATACGTTTATCTTGGAAGAAGTTAGCTCACAAAGAGACCTACTTGCACGCATCAGGAGATGCCATTCTATATTTCTGGACATACGAGAAATGGAAAAATGTAGTACGTTGATACTACGGGAAAGATGGAGGGGAAGAGAGGCAGGGGGAGACAAAGAAAGAATATGCTGGACAGTTTGGCGTCATGGCATGGAGGAACATCGGTATGGGGAATGATTGTCAGCACAAGAGACAGAAGGCTGCGGATAGATATGATCACCAATCAACACTATAACAAGAATATTTATTTTCATTGTTTATTTCTGTAATGCGTAAAGAACGTAAACTGGCAACATTTTGTTAGACAACTTATAAGAGAAAATAAATTAAAGAACCTCAATTCTTTAAGTCATGCAAGAATGAACGGAAAAGTAACAAACCCCAGACTTCGCACATGTTCTTTGCAGGATGTTGCGTTCGTCCGGAATGATGTTTTAGACGTAATTGCGTTGTGCCTGTTTACAACAGAGCTGCGATATTTGCACCTTTCAGCCGACATATCCGACTTCTTCAGTCGTTTGATGACCGTGTTAACCTTCTCGTGGCACGTAGCAATTAACCCCAGCCCCAGGTATATTTACTCGGTTATTTTACGTTCAGTAGCTTGCCATAGCTTTCTGATAAAGAAGTCGATGTGTAAGTCCAACTGACAGACCGGTGTGTGGGTGGAACCTACAACCCAGCAGACAGCGCACCGGAAGTTTGGGCACACGCGCATTAAGCTCTGCTCCCACGGTGACCTCTGTACAGGTCACAGCAGGCTGAACTACCACATGCTTAATAAACTATAGATAGGAGATACCGATAAATGTCACCGCGGAACTGGTACAACACTAGCCAACCACCTGTTGCAGGACTGTCCAACATAAGCAGAACAGATAACATTATGTTGGCCTATACCCCCTCATTCAACGGCCAAGTGAACATCCAAGATCTACAACAGGTAGCAGCGAACCGCCGGACATGGAGAGCCATGACTTCTGCCCTATGCGTCGCCTTAGGCTCAAGAGGAAAGACTAACTAACTAACTAACTAACTAACTAACTAACTAACTAACTAACTAACTATACCCCCTCCTTTTGAGGACAAACTTTACGGTAATGTCTTTTTTTTTTTTTTAAATTCGCATATCCTTTACAGGACATCGCTGTCAACAGCAGCATCTTTCAGCTGTCTGTTGATTTCTTGGCAAGATTACGCTCAGTAATTTTCCAGTGCTTTCTGAGCGGCCGGCTCAGTTATCCCGCAAGTCACCAGAGGGGGTAGAACTGCTCCCAGTTCTCGCCAGCTACGAGACTCTGCGTGATAAACGGGATTACGGAGAAAGTGTTGTAACCCCTCGGCCAGAGAGACCGGCTCGGTAATGTCAGCATGTCAAAATAAACATGACAAGCCTAGAAACAATAAAAACGCCTGGTCAGTTAGTTAGTTAGCTGCATATCCTTCACGGACGTAGCAGTCAACCCCAGCATTTTTTGGCTGTTCGTGATTCCTGGGCAAGTTTACGTTCAGTAGTTTGCCATTGATTCTGAACGACCTGTGCCCATACCATTTAATAAAATAACCAACGCAGCTGTGTTTCGAACGCGGTATGCGCGATTACGAACTGAGTCCGTAAAATCTTCGCCACGGAGCCGGTACGTTTCCGAAGACTTTCACAATTTGACAAACTGATTATACACCTTAGATCCATTCTATTAACTACAGCTATGCTGACAGCCACCACAATTTTTAAAACAAGTTAGTTGCATATCCTTTACAGGACGCTGCAATCAACTCCAGCATTTTTTAGCTGTTTGTGATTTCTGTGCTCGTTTACGCTCAGTAGTTTGCCTTGCTTTCTGAGCGACCGGCTCCCATACCAACACGTTAAAACCCAGCACGACACGGTCTGCTGCCAAATCGGTCGCAGCTATGTTTCAAATGCAGGTAAACACGCTCACGAATCGCGTCCGCAAGGCCTTTCCCACGGAGACCTTACACGTCTATCATCATCATCATCATCTTCCACTTCTGCCGTCAAGCGTCGTGGGGAGGAATAATTTGCGTTCCAGCGCCCGGTGGACAGCACTGGATAGTGTCATTCCGTGTGGTTGTACAATGTCTCTGATGTCGTCAGTCCATTTTCTTCTTGGACGTCCTCGTGGTCTCGTCGCAGATGATCTTTGATGTAAGGCCAGTGATGGTAGTTGCTGATGTTGCATTCTAACAACATGGCCAAACCACTTGATCTTCTGTCTTTCAATAAATGTGGCACAAGGTGTTGATCCCACAGTCTGTCTGATAGTAGCATTTCTTACTCGGTCTCGGATTGTTAAGTTGGCAGCTCTCCTCAGGCATCTCATTTCGCAGGTATTGATTTTGCGAAGGTGTAATTTTGATAAAGTCCAGGTTTGAGATTGGTAGCATAGGGTTGGTGTGAATATGCTGTTTATTATCTGTCGTTTTGCGGACATGGGTATGTTTGGATGTTTCAGTAAGGGTGACAGTTGATATGTAAGTGCACTAGCTTTTTGACATCTGATTTCAATTTCTCTGTCTAATCTGCCATCTTCTGTGATCATACTTCCAAGGTATTTGAATTCTTTAACTTGTTTCAGAGGTGTGTTATTTATCTGTATACCTAGTGGGCCTGGCGATCTGCTAACTTGCATTACTTCGGTTTTGGCTGTGTTTATACTCATATTGTATCTGCTGCAGGTTGAACTCAGATTGGTAATATGATTTTGTAGTCTGCCCTCGTCGCTGTAAAACAGGCACTGATCATATGCAAATAGAAGTTCATTTATTCCCTGTGGGTCAGTTGTTTCATCTGGAGTAAAGAGTTCTAAATTTTCTGAATCTGGTCTGTCGAGACTTGCTTCTTTGGAGATTCTGTCCATGTAGATATTGAATAGCAGGGGAGAGAGCACACATCCCTGCCTCACTCCTGTATTGACTTTGAACATATTTGATATACCTTCCTGTGTTCTTACTGCACTTTGGCTCGAGTGGTACATGGCTATGATGTTTTCTAGCAGTTGCCCTTCTATCCCATAGTCTTCAAGGATGGTCCATAATTTGTATCTGTCTACTCTATCAAAAGCCTTTTCCTGATCTACAAACACAATATTCTGCTGGTCACTATATTCAATAGTTTTTTTCACAAATTTGTCTAAGTGTAAATAATGCATCAGTGCAACTTTTACCTTTCCGAAAACCGAATTGTGCTTTGCTTAACTGTTGTTCAACTATTGGTCTAGCTCTTTGTTCCAAAAGTTTTGCATACATTTTCCCTATATGGCTTAGGAGTGATATACCTCTGTATATTTCGCACTCTCTCATATTGCCTTTCTTTTTCCATATTGGTAATATTAGTGCCTGTTGCCAATCATCTGGGACTTTTCTTTCTTCCCATGCTATATTAAAAAGTCTTGTTAGCCATTTAACTCCTGTTTCCCCACAGGCCTGAATAGCTTCTGTGGTTATTCCATCTGGACCTGGTGATTTGTTTTTAGGACTTTTCTGTATAACTGCTTTGACTTCTGCAGGTATGAAAGTTGGTTCTTGCTGTCCCTGGCGTTTAGGCACAAAAGTGAGGTGTCCTATGTTATCTGTTGGGTTAAGTAGTCTATACACAATTTAATTCCACCCATGACACAACCCTGATAGTACGGTAACCCAGGTTGTGCACAAGATACGTGTTGTGATAACGACCCATTGACACAACCTGGTACTTTAATCACAAGAGTAATCACTGGGCGGTACCAGTGTAATCAGTTGTATCTTAAATGTTAACTCGGAGATTCAGTGGTTGGAATGTCAATGAACATATTAGGATGAGCTTGGACGTAGGGGAGATCTGGATACCATATACGGCCAGAGTCACTAACTAGGACTGCTCGCACGAAGCTAAAGAAAGTAGAGCATTGTACATATTTATAGGAAAGTGGAGCATTGTACACAGTTATAAGAAAGTAGAGCATTGTACGTTTTTATAAGAAGGTAGAGCATTGTACATAGTTATAGGAAAGTGGAGCATTGTACATAGTTATAGGAAAGTAGAGCATTGTACATAGTTATAGGAAAGTGGAGCATTGTACATAGTTATAGGAAAGTAAAGCATTGTACATAGTTATAGGAAAGTAGGAAAGCTCTACTGATGAAGAATCAGATTCGCTGGGCTGGTCACTTGACTCGCATGCCAGATCACAGGCTCCCTAAACGAATTTTTTACAGCGAACTGCGTTGTGGTAAACGCTCCCAAGGTGGCCAGAGGAAACGTTTTAAAGACACTCTGAAAATTTCACTGAATGCTTTTGGAATTCATCATGACACCTGGGAGGCTGCAGCTAGAGACCGAAATTCGTGGCGTGCATCATTGCGCAAAGGTGCAGTCATATGTGAGGCAACCAGGACTGCAAGAGCTGTGAAGAAAAGGCAGGACAGAAAAACCACTGCAGGAAATCCTCCTCCAGAGACGTCAAGCATTCTTTGTCCACATTGTCAAAGAACATTTCGAGCCAAAATAGGCCTTATCAGCCATCTTAGAACCCACGGCTCCACACCTTCAACCCCACTGGATGAAATGAATGGTCATCATCATTCTTGATGGACAAACAACACAAAGCATTGTACACAGTTATAGGAAAGTGGAGCATTGTACGTTTTTATAAGAAGGTAGAGCATTGTACATAGTTATAGGAAAGTGGAGCATTGTACATAGTTATAGGAAAGTAAAGCATTGTACGTTTTAATAAGAAGGTAGAGCATTGTACATAGTTATAGGAAAGTAAAGCATTGTACATAGTTATAGGAAAGTAAAGCATTGTACGTTTTTATAAGAAGGTAGAGCATTGTACATAGTTATAGGAAAGTAAAGCATTGTACGTTTTTATAAGAAGGTAGAGCATTGTACATAGTTATAGGAAAGTAAAGCATTGTACATTGTTATAGGAAAGTAAAGCATTGTACATTGTTATAGGAAAGTAGAGCATTGTACATAGTTATAGGAAAGTAGAGCATTGTACATTGTTATAGGAAAGTAGAGCATTGTACATAGTTATAGGAAAGTAGAGCATTGTACATAGTTATAGGAAAGTAGAGCATTGTACATTGTTATAGGAAAGTAGAGCATTGTACATAGTTATGAGAAAGTAGAGCATTGAGCATAGTTATGAGAAAGTATAGCATTGTACATAGTTATAGGAAAGTAGAGCATTGTACATAGTTACCCGGGAAGGTTAACCCGGTCAACAAATGCCCGCAGAAGTCGGATGTGTCGGCCTAACGGCGCAAGAACGCAGCTCTGCTGTAAACAGGCACAACGCAATCACGTCCGAAAAAAACACTCCGGATGAACGAAGAAGAAGAAGTACATAGTTATAGGAAAGTGGAGCATTGTACATAGTTATAGGAAAGTAGAGCATTGTACATAGTTATAGGAAAGTAGAGCATTGTACATAGTTATAGGAAAGTAGAGCATTGTACATAGTTATAGGAAAGTAGAGCATTGTACATAGTTATAGGAAAGTAGAGCATTGTACATAGTTATAGGAAAGTAGAGCATTGTACATAGTTATAGGAAAGTGGAGCATTGTACATAGTTATAGGAAAGTGGAGCATTGTACATAGTTATAGGAAAGTAGAGCATTGTACATAGTTATGAGAAAGTAGAGCAATGAGCACAGTTATAAGAAAGTAGAGCATTGTACATAGTTATAGGAAAGTAGAGCATTGTACATAGTTATAGGAAAGTAGAGCATTGTACATAGTTATAGGAAAGTAGAGCATTGTACATAGTTATAGGAAAGTAGAGCATTGTACATAGTTATAGGAAAGTAGAGCATTGTACATAGTTATAGGAAAGTGGAGCATTGTACATAGCTATAGGAAAGTAGAGCATTGTACATAGTTATAGGAAAGTAGAGCATTGTACATAGTTATAGGAAAGTGGAGCATTGTACATAGTTATAGGAAAGTAGAGCATTGTACATAGTTATAGGAAAGTGGAGCATTGTACATAGTTATAGGAAAGTAGAGCATTATACATAGTTATGAGAAAGTAGAGCATTGAGCACAGTTATAAGAAAGTAGAGCATTGTACATAGTTATGAGAAAGTAGAGCATTGTACATAGTTATAGGAAAGTAGAGCATTGTACATAGTTATAGGAAAGTGGAGCATTGTACATAGTTATAGGAAAGTGGAGCATTGTACATAGTTATAGGAAAGTGGAGCATTGTACATAGTTATAGGAAAGTGGAGCATTGTACATAGTTATAGGAAAGTGGAGCATTGTACATAGTTATAGGAAAGTGGAGCATTGTACATAGTTATGAGAAAGTGGAGCAATGAGCACAGTTATAAGAAAGTAGAGCATTGTGCACAGTGTGAAGCAGAAAGTTCTAGTTATAGGAAAGTGGAGCATTGTACATAGTTATAGGAAAGTGGAGCATTGAGCACAGTTATAAGAAAGTAGAGCATTGTACATAGTTATAAGAAACTATCATCTGTCAAGACGGCAAGGTGCCAATGAATGATTGCAACATTCATTTGACAATGTTTTATTTTTCTGATGTGAATGTAACATGCACAATTGATGAAAGAAAGATGAGTGACTGGAAGGGCCGAATGTAAGACAGGCCTGTATACCCAATTTGTGGCCCTTTGAAAATAAAGTCCGTTCGTTCGTTCGTTCGTTCTCTGGTGGTTGTAATTGTTGGTTGACATATTAGAGTGACATGACTCAATAATACGGTGACGAAAATGCTGAGCTTCCAAGATTATCTCCGTGTGTACGCTTTCAAATAGTTTCCGGGGGCCAAAAAATTAGCAATGTCAAGGTCGAGCTTATTTCTGTCCGATTAAATGGTCTTCAATGTCTTGGCGGTGGATTCTAGTCTTACAGGACGTTCTAAAGTAGCAGACGAAAGCACACGAGGAACGGCAGAGACACTGGACTAGGCCACCAGAACATAATGAGAAGGAAAATTAGACGAAACTGTGCCACTGGGGAAAAAGATTAAAGCAGAAATGATGAGTAACAGCTGACGCGACCCTATGATGCGTGCCAAATTTAAAGGACGCAATTATTTTGATGACGTAAAAAAGGAACATTCTATGAATCTCAAAGAGGGATAACATACGGCCAACAGATACTCTCTCCACCCCACTCTCAAATAGGGATAACATACGGCCAACAGATACTCTCTCCACCCCACTCTCAAATAGGGATAACATACGGCCAACAGATACTCTCTCCACCCCACTCTCAAATAGGGATAACATACGGCCAACAGATACTCTCTCCACCCCACTCTCAAATAGGGATAACATACGGCCAACAGATACTCTCTCCACCCCACTCTCAAATAGGGATAACATACGGCCAACAGATACTCTCTCCACCCCACTCTCACCACGCGCTTAAAAAATCGATAGAGGGGGAAGGTCTCTTCAAGCCATTGAAATAATACGAGAAATAAACATGGAGGTATTGATTAGCACTCGCAGAAAACAAAGAAAAGATGTAGAGATTAGAGAACACACTATACAACAGGAAACATGGAATACAAGAGGCATATTAAGATTCGAAACTCCAAATTATGAGAGCACTTTTCTGAATGGATATGTCCTCGGATATACTTCAATCTGAACACTCGCAACAAAGCGCACCAACAGCCAGGTTTTCCAGCTTCTCCGTTGTCATAACATTCTCCAATTTATTTATTCTCATCGCAAACCCAAAGAATGTGGACCATCGTCTTCTGATGCCAGAAATAGTTCTTTGTTAATTACCTTCTTTCAAGATATCTTCATTCCGCTTGTTATCTGTCCACGATGTTCTCATCTTTGCTCTATAAAGCCACATCTCTGCAGCTTGCACATTTTCCCTCACTTGTCTGATAACTGTCCATGATTATCTTCCTGACACTATGATTGATCTGGATATAACTCTTAAGAATTACTATTTCCAACTAAGAAATACTTTTCTCAACTATTTACAAAAAATTATAGCACAGAATACTCATCTTGTGAAATGCTATTTTTCTATGGGTTATTATACACTTAACTTCTCTTATACATCTTTCTTCTGCTGTCATCAAGGTTCTCAAATACTTAAATCACCATCATCATCTTGTCCCATGTCAATAAGAATAGGCGGTCATGTTTCGCCATCTCACGCGATCACCAGAGTCGTGGATCAGCTCAGTGTTCTTGTCTCGACCATACCATGTGGCCAAACCATCCAGGTATTTACTTTACCGCCTTCTTCTTGTTCTCTTCCCCTCGATAATGCCAGTTGTCACCAAGTTCTCCATTTTATTTCCTCTCATAACGTGGCCAAAATATTCTGACAGTCTACGTCTTATTTCTCTAATCAGTTTACGGTTTTCATTTGTTTCTTGAAGGACTTGTTCATTGGTTTTTCTGTCTGTCCTTGGTATTCTTTGCATTTTCCTCAGAAACCACATTTCCACAGCCATCATGTATGTTACAGCTTGTCTGCTCATTGTCCACGTTTCACATCCATATAAAATCCATACAAAAGTACAGATTCTATGTAGCACATGAACTTAAATAGATTGCCCAATTCCATGACACTGTGTTAGGGAAGACCGCTTTTTTGATAAATACCATTACCTTTGCTTTTTTCTTATTCAGGTCCTTGTTTGGGATTTTTATTGCAGTTATATCTATGAGGGTGATAGATTTGGCTAACGTTGATACCAATGACAAGTGTCGAATGGGTCGTGTATGGAAGTGCATTCGTTCCTTCGTTGAGGCGACATCCTCATTTGGATGGGTCAAGTTCGAATCCCGACGTGGCCACAATAAAACTTTCAGTTTTTATTTGGTCTCGTGTGTCATTTGATTCATTAGTGTCTAGTCCGGCCTCTGATTGTTTAGTGTCTAGTAAGACCCCTGAATCCTACTTCTTTCCTTTACTTCTATGAATGCGGATCAATACATGTGAATTTATGACTCATGCGATCAGAAGTTGTGTGAATTTATTAATCACGCCTAACCACCAGTAAAGGCTCAGTGAGATAAATTGCACACTTTAAATAGCGGTCGATAAACCAGTACGTGTTCAACCACGAGTATTGATATTATTGACACAACTTTTATAGGTAGTAGTCAATTCTGAATTATAATTGGAGTAAAGTGAAAAGTAAAGTGAAAAATAGAGTGAAAAGAAAAGTAAGGGAGACAAAATACAAAATTATGTAAATAAGCAGACAGGACAGTCTCTTTAAAAATACAGCGGTGACAGTGAAATATGTGAAAAAGTGCTTTGTGTATTTCAGTTTCAAAAAGTTTATTACGCTGTTCTTTTCTTTTTTTTTTCGATCGCTTGCTCGCTTTAAACTCAAGCGTGCAGGTCAGCGTCGTTGAATAGGTAAGAACGCGTGTTCTTAAACATTCGTTGTGTTGATGCCGAGGTTAGCGGTTCAGCCCCTACACAGGACAGCTGGAATAAAATGTTGACCTGTCGTCCTTGACTTGGGGACGTAAATTACAAGTACCTCTGAAGACGGAGTGGGTTCACCTGATGACGATGGACACTGTTAATAGGGAAAGCTAATCCACTCGCAAAATTCAGCCCATCACTGCTATAAATAATGTGTATGAACTACGCTTGAGTCCAAAGTGAGCGAACGAAAAAAAAAACTCAAGCGTAGTTCATACACGTGCCACAGCTTCTAGTGGACCGGATTGATTTTTGCTTGTGGATTAACTTTCCCTATCACCAGTGTCCCTCGCTATCAGGCGAACCCACTCCGACTTCTGTGGTACTTGTAATGTACGTCCCCAAGTCAAGGACGAGAAGTCAACATTTTAGTCCAACTGGCCGGTGTAAGGGGTTGAACCCGCTACCTCGGCATCAGCACACCGGAAGTTTAAGAACGATGGCTCTTACCCATTCGGCTCTGCTAACCTTTTTGGTATGAGATCATATGTTTACTCTATATGTCTGTGTCATAACCCGTTACCTCGGCATCAGCAGACCGGAAGTTTGAGAGCTAGCGCTCTTATCCATTGCCTCTGGTATTGACATAAGCTAACCCGTATAAAGCCCACGTGTTACCACTGTACAGTTTACGAAAACAATCGACATCATTAAACTCGCGCATTTAATGTTATATCAATAACAGCTTTTAGCCTTAGTATTACGAGCAATGATACTATCCCATAATTTCCACATTGCTATTTCACAATCGCGGCGGTGGGTAATATTTGTCACGACTATGTTTTGCATGTATAGTAGTTTTAACGGTAATAGAGCTAATGGTCCTGCAATATTGGAGTAGCAGTACATTTTAATGACCGTAAAAGACGCACACCTGGTCGCCTGTCTCAGAGGAAAGTACACAGACTTGCTAGCCAGTCTAAGAGAAAAGTACACAGACTTGCTAGCCAGTCTGAGAGGAAAGTACACATACTTGCTAGCCAGTCTAAGAGAAAAGTACACAGACTTGCTAGCCAGTCTAAGAGAAAAGTACACAGACTTGCTAGCCAGTCTAAGAGAAAAGTACACAGACTTGCTAGCCAGTCTAAGAGAAAAGTACACAGACTTGCTAGCCAGTCTGAGAGGAAAGTACACAGACTTGCTAGCCAGTCTAAGAGAAAAGTACACAGACTTGCTAGCCAGTCTAAGAGGACAGTACGCAGACCTGGTCGCCAGTCTTAAAGGAAAGTACACAGACCTGGTCGCCAGTCTAAGACGAAAGTACACAGACCTGGTCGCCTGTCTCAGAGGAAAATACACAGACCTGATCGCCAGTCTGAGAGGAAAGTACGCAGACCTGGTCGCCAGTCTGAGAGGAAAGTACACAGACTTGCTAACCAGTCTAAGAGGAAAGTACACAGACTGGTCGCCATTCTGAGAGGAAAGTACACAGACCTGGTCGCCAGTCTAAGAGGAAAGTACGCAGACCTGGTCGCCAGTCTGAGAGGAAAGTACGCAGACCTGGTCGCCTGTCTCAGAGGAAAGTACGCAGACCTGGTCGCCAATCTGAGAGGAAAGCACTTAGACCTGGCGATGCGAGGTAGCGGGTTCAACCCTTACACCGATCAGTTAGACTAAAATGCTTACTTTCTGTTCTTGACTTGGGGATGTATATGACAAGTATCTCATGAGTTGGAGTGGGTTAGCCAGATGGCCTGGGGCACTGGTCAAAAGGAAAGCTAATCCACCCGCAAAATTCAGTCCTGTACACTCCCCAGTAGTGGTAACTATTAGAAGAACAAAAAAACACGTGTATGGACTACGCTTGAGTTCAAAGCAGCGAACTTAACAATAACAAAAAGCTTAAGACCCACTGTGTATCTGGATCTAGAGTTTTGATCGTATAGACCAAACGGCACCCGGTGTGTGATGTGGTCGGTATCACGCCGCCGCTTTACTTCCGAAGTCATTTTCTGAGACACATTTTGCGGGGTCAATTGTAGCCCAAGTCAATTTTTAAAATGTGAAACAGCCCTGATGCTAAATGAACCCAAGACTACCGGTACGGCAGGCGAGAGGCTAACCACCACGCCGCTTCGACTCCCTGCTGATATACAGTCAGACTTTGCTGTAGAGGTAAGCTCAAACGGTATGATGTTCTATTCTAGCTAAGCTGTGCCTTATGAAACTGGTACTGAAAGGGCAGCGGAGAAATCGGGCATTGACACGGGAGAACACTGCGGGGAATGAATGCCTCGTTCTGGTTATGGAACAACCGGAACGACAATAAAAACACATGGATGCAGGAATACGGCCCACATCTCAGCCTTTATAACAGTCTAATCAGGCTGTTACAATCCAGCTAATAACGAAAGCATACCTTAACTGGCTCGTGCCGGCCAAAAAAACCGTCCTATCTACAGTATTAGGAAGGCTGCACCATGGCCGTGGACAATACGAAGTAGTGGGTACTTGGGCAAGACGAGTTAGTGGACACTTGGACAATATGCAGTGAGAGACACTTGGACAATACGAAGTAGTGGACAATTTAGAAATGCCGTCGGAAGTGGTCATGCCGACCAATACAGCCAAGCTGTTACAGAGATTGCTGAAGATACAGAAGCTGTAAGAGGGATACTGTTCCAAGCAAAATAAGGATGAAGGGAGGAAGGACACATCCCAGGAAACAACGGCAGAAACTGAGTGGCTCTCTCTGGGCATGTACATAAATGCGGCACCTTTATAACTATGAACAGCTTGCAGAAGAAAACATGGCGGCAAGGGCGCTAACTAAGGTATAGCAGTCTTGTATTAGTCGGTAGAGACAGAGTCCAGACGGTCATTGAAGTAAAACTGGCTTTCTGACGGCCAAGTCGACAGGTGTCGTGAGAAGAAATCGGTTCAGAATGTGCCCGGTGCATATCGTTCGCCTCCCCGAGGGTAGGGTTGTTGTTGGGAAGGCAAACATAGTGGCACGTTTGTGGGACGACTGCAATCAGCGAGGACATCTGTTTTGAAGCTTGCTTACAGGGTTTCGAACCATAACAGGATAAAGACAACTGAGAGTCATGACCTTGGTGGACCAGCCCCTGAGAGTGTAAAGCACATACAGGCCAAAATAGTTGTACAAAAGGGACCTCTTCTGATGAGCAGAATGTCCTGGTTGCTTACCCCACTGTGGAGTTCCTACTTCTAGCTGTCACAGTTGTATAACGTTTATTTGTTTAATGGGGAAATGTCGTGACAAATGAAAGAGAAACAGGGACACAGAGAAAAGCTTGTCAGCTTAACAGGAGCAATATATGGACTGATAATGATTAGCAACAGGCTCGGCGTAGGATAAAAATAACAATTAAAGCCTTACGGCAGCATAGTCCGTAGGAAGATAGTTTGTTCCGGAATCGCAATTACTCCTCTATTTAAAAAATAAACTCTCGTAATAATAGCCTGAGTATTTGAAGTGGTAGGATCATCATGTGTTGTAGGCCGGAGTGCACGGAGAAAACAGTGGTCAGTCTTTCCCTCACATAGCGTGTGTTGATTACCACAATGGTACAGAGTGTTTGTACACTTTGTATGTAGAACACATTTGAAAAAAAAAAAAAAGTATATGATCTCATCAAATAATGTGCTCCACAGTCCATCGTGAAGCAATATGCACCGAATGCCTGTCGTCTACTGGAGTATTTCTTTGCACTCCAAACAGACTGGTGTTATCAAAGGAAGTAAGAATTTTATTTTCAAATGTATTCTACGTACAAAGTGTAGTGAGACTTTACAAACATCCAGTATAAACGTCGGCTGTTTAGAAAGCACTGGCCAGCAACTCATAACATAAAATTGCCTACAAAAATCACACAGCCAAAAAATGATGTTGTTGATTGCGACTTAATGTAAATGACATGCAAGTAATTTTCAAGGAGATAATCGAGGCATTTGAACTTAAATCTTTAGAATTTGTTTAAAGAATGCCTGGATAAAATACAAACTAAACAAATACTGGCATTCTACAATTTGTTAACATTTTCGGAAATGGCTTATAAAAATATTTCCGAAACTAAACAGTGTTACTCATATGAAGTGTAGCAGTGGCTTCGAAAGAACGGTAGCCGAAGGAATGGTTCCTTGAAGGCGAGGCACGAGCCAGCGTTAAAACAGAGGGCAGAGGACAATGAGGACACTATAGCATGCATGGGAATACATACAAAAGGGATTTAACAGGCAAGAAACTCGACTTCATCTCACAGGGTTTTATCCCATATGGCTCGGTCTCTTTCCGTAGGGTGGCCTGTCGAAAGCGTCACTCCGTAGCTCCAGCGACGATCCCGAGGAGTCTTTGGGGAAACTTGCACTCGAGAACAGAATGAACGAGTCCAGAATCGACTCACAACCTTTGAGCGCGAGACAGGCCGCATGAAGTGTGTAGTGTTTGAAAATATTGCCTGTCCAAGTTTTGTATTCACTCATTACATAGAGTGAATACAAAACTTGGACTGGCAATATTTTCAAACACTGCACAATCATTAAAAATACAACCGATAGAAGCTGGTCTCCCTGGTCCAGAGGTTACACGACTTTCTCCGTAAACCTGTATACTCTCGTGAGTAACGTGACGTGCGCGATAATCGGTAGCGGTTCTCTCCGCGTTGGTAACTTACGAAGTATGCGAGCCGGTCGCTCAGAAAGCAGTGGCAAACTACTGAGCGTAATCTTGCCAAGAAATCAAAAATCAGCTGAAAGATGCTGATGTTGGCAGCGATGTCCTGTAAAGGACATGCGAACAAAACAAAAAAAAAAGAGGCTGGTAGAAGAGGCTGAGGTGGACTAGCACGAAGATGGACGCAGGTCATTGCAGTCACCTTTGACCTGAGGGTGCACGAGGCGGGAGAACTGGCCAGAGATCGAGAGGATTTTTCATTACCCTGTCTGGCCAACAATCATCTTCAAATTAATATCCTTTTAACAGGATTATTAATTTGAGCCGATAATGGATCCTAATATAACTTCTCTTTGAGGTTGAACGAAAGTGGTAATGAATCGGGGGGGGGGGGGGGGGGGGGGGGGGTAAAGAGGCTTATCGACGCTGAGGCCGACACTGCAAATTACCTGCTACATTATGAACTGATTAACGTATGTTGAGTTGCTTGGTACAGAATGTGATAACCTGAATTTATACCGTTACTAATGAATAAGTACAAACGCGAAATTAAGTGAAATATATCACAAAGAAATTAAATAAACTCGCTAACTCAGTAACTCACTACGCGTTGAATCAAAGAGTATCAATCACCCCTTTGTCTCGTTAATGGTAGAGTTAAATGGTATATGTACATTTGTCTTGTTTTAAAACACATCACTACAGTGATGTTGAAATAAATCATAACGTAAAGCTCTAAAATAGATTACTTTCAGACTAGAATAAGTGTCAACTCTACGATCTGTGTTTTTCCCTTAGATTAACGGTATATTTCACTGGCACGGGTATATTATTCTCGTGTAAACATCAAAATAAGCACGAGCACATGTGAACTACATCACAGCTTAAAAACTCACACATAGTTCACCTCATTATCACAAATAATCTAAAAGTTTCAGCCCTTCCTCATATTCAATGGTATATTCAATGGCGGAATGGTCCGATGGCAAGTGGCCTCCAATTGTAGTCATCATCATCATGTGCCATGTCCATAAACGTGGGCGGCCATGTTTCGCCATCTCACACGATCACTAGAGTCGTGGACCAACTTCGTGTTCTTGTTTCAACTATGACACGTGGCCAAACCATTTAGGTATTTACCCTTCTGCCTTCCCCTTATTATTTTCACCTCATTCGTGCCAGCTGTCACTAAGTATTTAAAAATGTATTTCTTCTAATGACGTGTCCAAAAATATTGATTGTCTACATGTATTTTACGGTTTTCATCTGCTTCTTGTAGGCCTTGCTCATCGGTTTTCCTGTCTGTCCATGGTATTATTTATATTTTCATCAGAAACCACATTTCCACTGCCATTAGATATTTTTCAGATTGTCTGCTCATTGTCCGTGTTTGACATCCATATAACAGGACAGGTTCTATGAAGCACTTCAACATCTTCAGACTTAACTGGCACCTGGCCGTACTGACAAACGACAGTTTGTTACACTGTGTTTAAAAAAAGACATACTACTATAACTCATGGTGGGGACCAGAGCTGGAGTTATACCTCTCCATACCACAGAGCCTGGACTGAAATGCAGAGATCAGGTGTTGCCCATGCAGCATGATCTCTCTCTCGACCTGTCTAATTTACTCCAGAGGAAAGGTAATACCAATATGTCTGGAACAAGACACGATGCAGAAACTGCCAGGTCAGCAAAGCAATTCTCTAACTGCCCGCCTATCGGAGCTTCGATCCTAGACCAGTTGCCTACTAAAGCTTAGGACCATGTCTTCCTTGCCATGACATTTAGTCTTTAGGATGCATTTCCTCGCACAGTGATAGGACTTGTACCTTTCCAGTTGCCAGAAGTCGTTGGCATAATGCGGGGTATCGGATTTGGTGCGCTTCCTCCCAGCATTCAGCACTAACAAAAAGCAGATAGTACCGTCTGCTGTCATACGGCGCCTCAGTCATATCTGACTTAGACCATTAATAATGTTAATGACTTTGTAATCCTAGCAACTAATACTTTTTCACCCAGTCCGCAATTGAGCATATGTATCTATTTTATATAATAATCTATTTTATGTAATAATCTATTTTATTTAATACTCTATTTTATTTAACTAATTCTGTGCCGAAAGATGAATATATCGCCAGATGTGACCTCCCATTCGCATAGGACAGTGGTTCTCAACCGGTGGGGAATTCCCTCCACCCCCCCCCCCCCGGGGAGGGGGGATTGGGGAATTAACATTATTTCAAGATCGCGCTATAAGAACCGATTACCTGATATTGTTTTTCCCTCCATACTTTACGGTTGTGTACTTATGTACTTCTTACCCTTCTAAAGTTGGTTTTATAACGTACGTAGACCCGCAAATCACGTGTTATGTAGGCGTTTAGACTTTTTCTAGTATGTGTTATTAAATTTAGCTTCTGTTTTTAAGCACTCTATGTAGGGGCGGGGGAGGGGGATTTATAGGGAGGAAATAGGGGGGGGGGGAAGGGGGGAGGGTGTGACATTCTGAACATTTGGTGAAGGGGTGTATGGGCCAGAAAAGGCTGAAAACCACTGGGATAGAAGGATGATATATCATCATATTAGAGTTACCATGTTGTTTTTGTTTTCTTTTCGTGTATCATCCACAATTTATATCTCAGTTAAAGAAAATCTACATTATAGTTGTTCAATTGATTATGCACCATGTTTTGTCCAAACCTCCATTGAATCAGTTGATAATCTTTTTTATTTAATAATCTATTTTATGTAACAATCTATTTTATTTAGTAATCTATGTTATTTAAGCACAAAGCGACTCATTGAACCACATCACAATTTACAACTCACAAACATAGTTCACTTGGCTACTAAAACCACGCTCGATGTCCTCCGAATCACTTTCACAATTGGTAAACAGCACAATCACCGACCTTAAACCACAAAAGCTGTATTATAACCACCGCATCATTAGCTGGTATCGCCCGGCTATTGCGTACACACAGCGAAATGTCACACGGTAGCCTTATTACAGTCATACTCCGCCCCGCCCCCTGCGTGAGACGATTCAGAGCACACAATCTCTGTCTCAGCAGTTTTAGGCAGGGGCGAAGGACTACCTCGCCAGCCCCGCAACGCCATGGCGATACCGATTTTGGTTACTTTATACTGGTAAAAGAGGTTAATCGTATAAAGTTTATACGATTAACCTCTTTTAAAAATCTATTAACATCTTAAGCTTACACCCCCTGAAGAAACAGATAGAATCGCTCACTAACCTATGGACTTTTAATAAGGTGTCTTAAGTGTGGTATTGTTGTTGACAATAATTGTTTCTTGTGTAAATGTAAATATAATGTTTGGACATTTAAGTCAACAACAGGGGTTAACTAATGGTGATGCGGTGATTGAGATGGGAACCACTCCACGAGATAGTACTAAAATTGGGGAACCCTGTAAGGCCACTACACAACATATAGGGTGTATTTTTAATGACTGTGCAGTCTCCCTGACCAAGGAGTTAACGACATTGTTCGTAATCCCGTTTATCCACGTGGGAAAACAGCTGCGCGAGATTAGACAGCGGATCGCGCCACGCTGGTAACTTTCGAAGGTATGTGAGCCGGTTGCTCAGAAAGCAGTGTCAAACTACTGACCGTAAAACTTGCCTAGTACATCAACAGCAGCTGAAAAATGCTGGTGTTGACTGCAACGTCATGTAAGGGATATGTAACATTTAAAACAAAAGTGTTTGAAAATATTGCGGGTCCAAGTTTTGTATTCACCCTCTGTAAAGTTCATGCAACATAATAGGTAAATACAAAACTTGGACAGGCAATATTTTCAAACACTGCACAGTCATTGAAAATACACCCTGTAGTAAGCACATTACGGGACTCTTCTCCGTGCCTTGCGGTATATTCGGCGTGTGGTGATATCCCGCATTTATAAATTCCAACTGGTACTCCAGGTGTGATATAATCATTATCACATCGGCCACCTTTATTTCCCAAGACATTTCCTGGTACTCATCTCAGGCTGTATTGGCCTAGGAATCCAAGTCAATACTAAAAATGCGCCTGGATGTGAGTTCAAGTCCCTGACTACTGGATCGGCAGGCACGGCCTTGAGCCACCGCAGCTCCCCGACCACCATATCTCACGTAAAGACCCCCGCATGGTTGGGATATAGAGGACATTACATATTGAATGCTTGGTGTATAGAGGACATTACATGTTACATGCCTGGTGCATAGAGGACATTACATATTGAATGATTGGTGTATAGAGGACATTACATATTGAATGATTGGTGTATAGAGGACATTACATATTGAATGCTTGGTGTATAGAGGACATTACATGTTACATGCCTGGTGCATAGAGTACATTACATATTGAATGATTGGTGTATAGAGGACATTACATATTGAATGATTGGTGTATAGAGGACATTACATATTGAATGATTGGTGTATAGAGGACATTACATATTGAATGCTTGGTGTATAGAGGACATTACATGTTACATGCCTGGTGCATAGAAGACATTACATATTGAATGATTGGTGTATAGAGGACATTACATATTGAATGATTGGTGTATAGAGGACATTACATATTGAATGATTGGTGTATAGAGAACATTACATATTGAATGATTGGTGTATAGAGGACATTACATATTGAATGATTGGTGTATAGAGGACATTACATATTGAATGATTGGTGTATAGAGGACATTACATATTGAATGATTGGTGTATAGAGGACATTACATGTTACATGCCTGGTGCATAGAGGACATTACATATTGAATGATTGGTGTATAGAGGACATTACATATTGAATGATTGGTGTATAGAGAACATTACATATTGAGTGATTGGCGTATAGAGGACATTACATATTGAATGATTGGTGTATAGAGGGCATTACATATTGAATGATTGGTGTATAGAGGACATTACATATTGAATGCTTGGTGTATAGAGGACATTACATATTGAATGCTTGGTGTATAGAGGACATTACATGTTACATGCCTGGTGCATAGAGGACATTACATATTGAATGATTGGTGTATAGAGGACATTACATATTGAATGATTGGTGTATAGAGGACATTACATATTGAATGCTTGGTGTATAGAGGACATTACATATTACATGCCTGGTGCATAGAGGACATTACATATTAATTGATTGGTGTATAGAGGACATTACATATTAAATGATTGGTGTATAGAGGACATTACATGTTACATGCCTGGTGTATAGAGGACATTAGTTGTTGAATGCTTGATGTATAGAGGACATTACATATTGAATGCTTTGTGTATAGATGACATTACATATTGAATGCTTGGTGTATAGAGGACATTAGTTGTTGAATGCTTGGTGTATAGAGGACATTGCATATGGAATGCTTGGTGTATAGAGGGCATTAGTTGTTGAATGTCTGGTTTATAGAGGACATTGCGTGTTGAATGCCTGGTGCATTAATGGCATTATTTGTTGGATGTTTGGTGTGCAGAAGACATTACATTTTGAATTTCTGATGAATAGAGGGACATTACATTTTGAATGTCTGGTGTGTAGAGGACTTACATGTTGAATGTCTGGTGAATAGAGGACATTGTATGTTGGATGTCTGATGTTTAGAGGTAATTACTTGTTGAATGCCTGGTGTATAGAGGACATTACTTGTTGAATGCCTGTCGTATAGAGGACACTACTTGTTGGATACTTGGTGTCTAGAGGACATTACTTGTTGAATATCTTTTTTTTAATTATATTATGTTTTCATCAACTTTCTTTTCATTTCCAGTTTTCTTAGAACCTCTGTATTTGATTATTTTTGTTTCATGAAATACGACAAATTCTTCTGTATATCCACATCTCCAGGGCCTCTATTCGACTTTCTAATTGCTTGTTCAATGCCCAGACTTCTATGCCATACAGTAGTATTAAATATGCATAACATTTGACAATTCTCATTTTAAATGCGTTGTAATACTCTCTAGGTGTTAATACTGATTTCATATTGTTGAAAACATTGTTGGCCATTCCTATTATGTTTTTTTTTTCTTCTTAATTTCGGTTTCATTTCCATAAGTATTCGAACTTCCAAATAACAACATCTGGCTTATGTGTGACACCTCTAAGGATAAGCTGTCGAGCTGATATGGCCTCTGGGGGGTTTTTGCTTCTGGCTACAGTTTGCTTACGTATTTCCCTCATGTTGGACTGGTAGCACATGGTTCCGTCGCCCTGCTACTGAGCTAAGTGCGTGGGTGACACTGAGCAACTGTTGGTTTTCTAGTGACTGCCGCCTCCATCTACGATGATCTGTAATTTTAATGGCGGACTCTTAGCATTTTGGAGGCGGCCTTATATTATACATATATGACTGTGCGTGCTGTTGGTGTTCCGTGATTGATGTCTGTTCAACTTTTGACTTGGGGTAGTGAGGAGCATTTTGTGTGATGTTCACTGGCACAGAAACGGAGCATTATAGGGTGACCATTTGCAGTGAAGTTGGAACTGCGACTAACAACTACCGACTAAATCATAGTCCCTCTTCGTCCTTCTTCACGTACCCTGTTGTAGCATCATGAGCTTGCTGTGTACGCCAGGCATGGCACTTGTTATAGCATCATGAGTGTCGTGTCCTCCTTTAAAGTGTCGTCCCTGGAGTGAGGAGATCCGACACCCACATTATAATATTATTTTTTTTTTCCCCCTCAATATTCTGGAGAATCCACCAGCTTCCGTCCAACACACTCCATCAGCCTATGGACACCTTTTCCTATCACTCTCACACTGTCGTACTATGCCCCCTTCTCATACTTCCCCAACGCAACATACTCAACAACTCTTACTTCTCGAAATTAATAAAGATTAATTTATTAAAATAAAAGTGTAACTTGTATGAGACGTGTATGCGAAGAAAATGTGTGACGTGTTCTATAAAGTGTAGAGAATCTGACTCTCAGACATCAGATCAGTCCGCTGATCACAGCAAAGATAGACCACAGCACGTTACGTCAGAACAAGTACGTCTCACCCGTTGCCGGAACCATCCTGCCGGATACTGCTTTGCTTCTGTAGACCTCTGGTAATCCCATTTCATGAACATGAGAAATAGACACCGGTGGTATGAACAGTTACTTATGGACCGGATTCACTCTACACAATGTCCGTTCCTAATGTTCTCTAACCAACTGCACAAGTTCTTTTCTAGTGTTTACACAGTTAGTAAAGTTAAGTGTTAGTCGACAGATCATCCTCGTTGCACATCGAACCATTCAGTCCGCAAGTGCTAATTACTAATGTTAATTGTTACTGTACTAACACTAGTTACTCTTAACCGGTTCTCGGTTCGTTACCACTGTTTAATGCTGTATGGTGCAACTGTAATCTTCACTATGTTGGGTGAATCAACCTCCATCTAGCTTTTAATCACGTCTGTAAGCAATCTTTATTGATTGCCGAACTGGTGTTCTTCCGACTGGGATTTTCTTCCTTCCCAAAACTTTATTGAGCTTCCTTGGATCTGGTAGGGAACCTAGGATAGAAACAACACACCTGGTGATAGTACTAGTTCATGATTCTTTCGGCTGAGTGTAAGCCTATCACCTTGCCTAATGATCGTTAGCTAACTAGACTTAGTCATAGAGCAGATTAGCTACCCACCTAGAGTCGAATCAGGTTATGACAAAGAGAAAAATCAGCAAACAGAATGTGGAACCCCTCCCACAAGGGACACCTACGGGAAATCCCAATTATCCCTCATTACTCAATTCTCAACTAGTAAAGCTTATCAACACTTCACTAATCTATTCTAGCTAACAGAGTCAAGTATCACTTCCCTACTCTAGCTAGTTTCCACTAACAGTGCTAATCATCACACTATAGTTTAACAAGGCTACTGCCTAAAGTAATTATAACGAATATATTATAATAGGTTATACCTTAAATGGCACCACTGCAGTCCTATCAATCATATCTACATCTGCCATTATAGGCACGTGTAAAATTAAGTCACTAATTAACACACGGTAGATATTATTTCCACTAGGCGCTGCCGTGCCCTGGCACTCTGACTAAAGCATAATTTCAAGTCCTCCCTAGCTGGTCCCAACTAGAGTTTATATGGCAAACTACCAAAGTTGTCCACGTGACTTTATCCTCTTCTCCCCCACACAGGTGTTATTTGGACATATCAACCATTTGCAAGGATCTATTTTTCCGGGCTTAAATCCTGTCAAAGTTGTCAGTAATTGTTAAGATTCTCAAAACAAGCCAGCGAATTTTATGACGACTTCCAACAAACAGTTGCAAATAACCCCGTCAAACTCTTCATGTTCCGGAAACCAAGAATTGACATATGTACTGTTTTCTCCCTACTAAGTACTTCCGTTTTACATCTGCCATTGTGATCTCACGGCTTCCATCTGCATTCAAATGTTGACAAACTTGTCAATCTTCTGTTCCGTGGTGACAATATATGTGATTCTAACTGGTAATGAACTGCCAACTCGGTGTATCCCTTCCTTCTCACTCAACACCAAATGTGTAGATGGGCTGACCCCACTGCTTCCATTTACATTCAAATGTAGACAAACTAATCAAGGCGATGCCAGGACCTGTCACCATCAACACCGACCGTTCCAAATCCGTTATAGATGTACACGTGCAGCTACAAATATTGTCCTGAGATTTTGACATCCGCGGTGTTTTTCCAGTTAGTAAAATAATGGTGCTGAAAATACACGCCAAGCAAACGTCGGGAATATTTATCTGTTTAACTCATGGCAATCTCGCGACATAGGCCCCCTCTTAAGAGAGTAGTCCATCTCACTCTCCTCCACCATGAGTTAAATCCAGATAATTCATTCCTCTTCTTCAGGAGCTGGGTGTCTTGACAAGAAATCCGCTCCAACATTCTCCTTCCCAGGAATGTACTCTACTGTGAAATTATACGGTTGAAGTAACAACGACCACCGCATCAAACGTGCGTTGAGCTTCTGAGAAGTAGCCAGGAACATCAGGGGCTGATGATCCGACTGAACCCGAAACTTAACTCCATACAAATATGGCTGAAATTTTTGCACTGCCCATACGAGGGACAAGCATTCTCTCTCGACGGTTGAATAATTCCTCTCCGCCTGTAGAAGTTTCTTACTTGCGTATGCCACAGGTTTCAAAACCGAAGCATCGTCTTTTCCTTCCTGTAACAAAGCGGCTCCAATTCCAATCCCACTCGCATCCGTTCTCAACACAAATGGTTTGGAAAGGTCAGGGAGCTGTAATACAGGTTTGCTGACCAAGGCCTCCTTTAACTGACTATAGGCATTCTCACATTCTGGTGTCCAAATGATTTGATCCGGGAATCCCTTTTTCAAGGTTTCGGTCAACGGAGCTCCCAGTTCCGTGAAATGTGGGATAAATTTGTGGTAGAACCCACACAACGAGAGAAAAGATCGCACATCCTTCTTCGTTTTTGGCCTTGGTGCATTTCTGATTTTCTCCAGGTTCTTCTCTTCTGGAACAATGTGTCCTGGAGTGATGGTGTGACCTAGAAATTCCAGAGTCTGGTAACCAATCATGCACTTGGTTGGACGAGCAGTAAGCCCTGCTTCCTTGAGCCTATTAAACACTCTCTCCAAGGATTGTAAGTGGTCATCCAGGCTGTCACTGGAAATCAGAATATCATCCATAAATGAGATGATGGACGGATCCTGTAACGGATCTAGTAAAGTCCTCATCATGCGTGTAAACACACTAGGTGCATTGCTAAGTCCAAAGGGCATGACCTTAAATTCGTAGTGTCCACTGGGTGTACTGAAAGCTAACAGTGGTCGAATCTCCGGTTTGACTGGTATCTGATAGTACCCCCGACTCAGATCCACCTTTGAAAAGTACCGAGCCTTATGGAGCCTAGCGAATAGCTGAGTTGGATTCGGCAAAGGTTCCACCTGAAACTGTGTATGACTGTTCAGCAGTCGGTAATCTATACACAACCTGTGTTCTCCACTTGGTTTGCGTAACAAAACTACCCCCGCATTGTATGGGGATGTGGATGGTGCAATCACGTCATCCTCCAGCAATTTTTTTATTTCCTCCTCCAGGGCCTTTTCTTTAGAGAATGGCACTGGGTAAACCTTCTGACGAACCGGCTCCTGTGTGGTCAAAGTCATCTCAAACTCCACCAACCTCGTTCGTCCAGGTTTATCAGTCAGTATCTCCTTATGAGACTTGAGAACCTGGGTTATCCTTTCCCTCTCCTGGGAGGTCAGATCAGGGTTCACTTGTACATCCCTATAGGTTTCCTGGTGTACTAAGGGATATTCCCTGCCCTCGCTGGTTCCCACTTCTGTCTCCACTGCAACTGCCATTGCCATGAGGTGAGCTGCCTTGTCTCCGGGTCTCTCTTCGTATTTCCGCAAGAGATTGATATGGAAAATCTTCGACTTTCCCCGGATCCGGATTTGATAGTTGGTTCTGGATATCACCCTTTCCACGGGAAATGGTCCTTGCCAACCTATCTCCAGTTTGTTGTTTCCCGTTGGGAGTAGCAACAAGACTTTATCTCCCACCTCTAGAGATCTTTCTTTAGACCTACGGTTGTAGTAAGCCGCATGTCTTTTCCTGGCCTTTTTCAAGTTTTGATTTGCCAGAGTCCATCCCTTGTGGAGTTTTTCTTTCAGTTCCTCCACGTATTGATAGGATGAGATCACTTCTTCTGACGTCCCCTCTTCAGTCCAACTCCTCAACATGGCTTCCAACGGTCCTTTGATTGGACGACCAAACAGCAACGTAGCGGGTGGTAGTCCTGTTGAGCCATGAGGAACTTCCCGATAGGCAAAGAGTGCTGCTGGGATATATTCATCCCACCTATCAGGTTTTTCCTGCGCTAATTTCCTGAGCATTGTCATCAACGTGCCGTTGAAACGCTCTACTTATCCATTGGCTTGAGGGTGGTAAGGGCTGGTATGTATGTGGTTAGAGTGAAACACCCTAAATACCTCCTCCATGAGTTTTCCACAAAACTGAGATCCATTGTCCGTCAGAATTTGATCCGGAAAGCCTAATATGGTAAAGGCCTCCATCAGTGCGTCCGCCACTCTTTTCGAGTCAATCGTGGTCAACGGTATAGCCTCACCCCACATTGTACAGCAATCCACCATTGTGAGTATATACATGTTCCTCTTCCTAGTCCTGGGAAGTGGACCCACGATATCGATGGCTACCCTCTCGAAAGGAGAGTTCATGATGGGCATCTCACCCAACATCACCGGTGCTGTCCAGTGTTTCGGTGCCACCCTCTGGCACTCAGGGCATGACTTCACATACCGACGCACATCATCTGTCATTCCCGGCCAATAGTAGTGGCAGGAAATCCGCTGCATGGTGGCGGCAATACCCATGTGTCCACTAAAGGAGATGGTATGCCCCATATGAAGAATCTAGGACCGATGAGCTTTTGGGACGACCAACTGACCGTATAGGTTGTCTCCCCTTCCTGCTCTCCTGTAGAGTATCCTATTCTTCATGTAGTACTGCCCCCGTCCTGGTGGATCAGCACTTTTCTGCAGCTTTTTGTAGCAAGGACGTAAAGTATCATCCTCACTCTGGGCAGTTCGTAGCTCCCCCGGCATTGGGTTAGTCACAATTGCGTCTGCCTCTTCCGTTTTCGCCTGAGAGCGAGTCTGCATTGCTCCCATATGAATAGGCTCCCTGGGCATTCCCAGAAAGACATACCGGCAACCTAGGATGACTGGAAAAATGGGATCGGTCAATACAGCGGCCTTGATGGTGCCGGTGACGTACCGTGACCGAATCTCAACATTAGCAATGGGCAACTTCATGACTACAGCACTCTTCTGTGCAGGCTGTATATCCAAGGTTTCACCTGTGAATTGTTCTGGATGTACTAGATCCGCAGAAATCACGGCCTCCCCGTCCAGTCCTGTGTCGTATAAACACTCCACTTGACGACCGTTAACCTCTACCAATTCCACTACAGGTGGTTTTTCCTGGTCTGGAGTCTCTTCCTCGGTCTCGACCTGTTCGGTGGGCTCCACCTTAGGTTTTCCTGAGCACACGACGAATTGAGTGTCTCCTGACTTTCCCCTGCAGTCAATAGCATTGTGCGTGTTTGACTTGCATTCGTTGCACCATTTCCCTGTCCTAGATTTTCTATTGTCGGACTTGAATGAGCTCTCCTGGTGGCGAGCTTCCTTGTTGACCTTGGCATTTTCCGTGACAACCTCCTTGGAAGTCACTTGACATGCTGCAAAATGAGGGTTCTTAGCCTTCGATTTGCAGTCCCTCGTATTGTGAGAGGGTGACTTACAAATTGAACACCACTTCTCCGACCACGGTCGTTTAGGTGTAGAGCTTGAGGTGCTCTTGCTTCCCTCCTTCTTCTTCTCTGAATTATCCTCTGATTTTTGCACATAAGGTTCCCACTTTTTGGTTCCTGAGTTTTTGGCTTTCTTCTTGTCATGTTTCTCTTGACTTTTGGTGTTGGTTGAAAGGTTTTCCCCTACCTCCCCATGTACCTCGACGAACCGTTCTGCTAATTTATTCACGAGGTCAATACGTTCCGCTCCTTGTTCTCCCAGGAACGTCCTGAGAGGTTTAGACATTTGCTTCTTCAGCTGGTCGACCACCATGAGCTCTTCCAGACTCTCATAGTCATGTGCGAACCCAGCCAAATCCATCCACTTATGGAGATAAGATTTAAGACGCAAACTGTAGGCGGCAAACAACTCTCCCGGTTCTCGTTTCGCTGCTCGAAATTTTTTCCGGTAGGTATGCGATGTAACCTCGAATCGTTTCAGCAGAGCCGTCTTTAACTCATCATAATTGTTCTCATGTCCTGGTGGCAGGCGAGTATAAACCTCGTATCCTGTCCCGCGTAATCCCTGGGATAGCTTAAGATTCCATTTGTTACGCTCCAGACCCATAGCAACTGACATAGCCTCGAAGCGTTGAAGGTATTGATCAATCTTCTCTTTGTCCTCCTCGTAGACCGCTAAAGGAAACTTCATAGCATGGTACCCATGTCCACCTACTGGTGTTGATCCTGGGATGGAGGAACCTCCAACTGCTCCCTCAGTTTCTCCATTAGATTGACTCTTCAACTCGAGTTCCCTCATCCGGTACTCGTGCTCCCTTTTCTGTGCTTCCTGTTCAGCTTCTAATTTCCTAGCTGCTTGCTCAGCTTCAAATTTCCTAGCTGCTTGCTCAGCTTCCAATTTCCTAGCTGCTTGCTCAGCTTCCAATTTCTTAGCTGCTTGTTCCAACTCCATCCTTCTCAATTCCAGCTCGGCCTTTCGATCATCCCTTTCTGCTTGACGATACTCTCTCTCCACTTCCTGTATGTAATCCGTTAGAGCAGACCCCGCCAATCCCATTTCTTCCCCCCTTTCCTTTAATTCTAACGTGCTAAGTTTAGGGGTGGCCATTATACAGAGAGGTAAGCTAGCAGGTCTAGTACAATATAACTGCAAATTACTATACCGATATATGAACAAGTACTATAAATCTCGATATTACCACACACAGTACATTCACTCAGTGACAAGAGTAGAATCAGGACCACAGACCTATGCAGACGTGTGAAGTGTGAACAGGTAAGATATTAATCCTAACTCCTATCCACATTCACTCTAGCTGGATTCTCCAAAATGATATCTCCCTCTTATAACTAAGGATCCCGTGTCAAAAGACCCCGTTGTCAGAAGATCCCCCTGTCAAACGTTCCTGCTTGCAGGAGATCTCGCTGTCCAAGGATTCCGTTTACGGGAGATCCCGCTGTCCAAGGATCCCGTTTACGAGAGATCTCGTTGTCCAAAGATCACGTTTACGATAGATCCCGCTGTCCAAAGATCACGTTTACGAGAGATCCCACTGTCCAAATATCACGTTTACGAGCCCCCAATAATGTCGTGTCCTCCTTTAAAGTGTCGTCCCTGGAGTGAGGAGATCCGACACCCACATTATAATATTATTTTTTTTTTCCCCCTCAATATTCTGGAGAATCCACCAGCTTCCGTCCAACACACTCCATCAGCCTATGGACACCTTTTCCTATCACTCTCACACTGTCGTACTATGCCCCCTTCTCATACTTCCCCAACGCAACATACTCAACAACTCTTACTTCTCGAAATTAATAAAGATTAATTTATTAAAATAAAAGTGTAACGTGTATGAGACGTGTATGCGAAGAAAATGTGTGACGTGTTCTATAAAGTGTAGAGAATCTGACTCTCAGACATCAGATCAGTCCGCTGATCACAGCAAAGATAGACCACAGCACGTTACGTCAGAACAAGTACGTCTCACCCGTTGCCGGAACCATCCTGCCGGATACTGCTTTGCTTCTGTAGACCTCTGGTAATCCCATTTCATGAACATGAGAAATAGACACCGGTGGTATGAACAGTTACTTATGGACCGGATTCACTCTACACAATGTCCGTTCCTAATGTTCTCTAACCAACTGCACAAGTTCTTTTCTAGTGTTTACACAGTTAGTAAAGTTAAGTGTTAGTCGACAGATCATCCTCGTTGCACATCGAACCATTCAGTCCGCAAGTGCTAATTACTAATGTTAATTGTTACTGTACTAACACTAGTTACTCTTAACCGGTTCTCGGTTCGTTACCACTGTTTAATGCTGTATGGTGCAACTGTAATCTTCACTATGTTGGGTGAATCAACCTCCCTCTAGCTTTTAATCACGTCTGTAAGCAATCTTTATTGATTGCCGAACTGGTGTTCTTCCGACTGGGATTTTCTTCCTTCCCAAAACTTTATTGAGCTTCCTTGGATCTGGTAGGGAACCTAGGATAGAAACAACACACCTGGTGATAGTACTAGTTCATGATTCTTTCGGCTGAGTGTAAGCCTATCACCTTGCCTAATGATCGTTAGCTAACTAGACTTAGTCATAGAGCAGATTAGCTACCCACCTAGAGTCGAATCAGGTTATGACAAAGAGAAAAATCAGCAAACAGAATGTGGAACCCCTCCCACAAGGGACACCTACGGGAAATCCCAATTATCCCTCATTACTCAATTCTCAACTAGTAAAGCTTATCAACACTTCACTAATCTATTCTAGCTAACAGAGTCAAGTATCACTTCCCTACTCTAGCTAGTTTCCACTAACAGTGCTAATCATCACACTATAGTTTAACAAGGCTACTGCCTAAAGTAATTATAACGAATATATTATAATAGGTTATACCTTAAATGGCACCACTGCAGTCCTATCAATCATATCTACATCTGCCATTATAGGCACGTGTAAAATTAAGTCACTAATTAACACACGGTAGATATTATTTCCACTAGGCGCTGCCGTGCCCTGGCACTCTGACTAAAGCATAATTTCAAGTCCTCCCTAGCTGGTCCCAACTAGAGTTTATATGGCAAACTACCAAAGTTGTCCACGTGACTTTATCCTCTTCTCCCCCACACAGGTGTTATTTGGACATATCAACCATTTGCAAGGATCTATTTTTCCGGGCTTAAATCCTGTCAAAGTTGTCAGTAATTGTTAAGATTCTCAAAACAAGCCAGCGAATTTTATGACGACTTCCAACAAACAGTTGCAAATAACCCCGTCAAACTCTTCATGTTCCGGAAACCAAGAATTGACATATGTACTGTTTTCTCCCTACTAAGTACTTCCGTTTTACATCTGCCATTGTGATCTCACGGCTTCCATCTGCATTCAAATGTTGACAAACTTGTCAATCTTCTGTTCCGTGGTGACAATATATGTGATTCTAACTGGTAATGAACTGCCAACTCGGTGTATCCCTTCCTTCTCACTCAACACCAAATGTGTAGATGGGCTGACCCCACTGCTTCCATTTACATTCAAATGTAGACAAACTAATCAAGGCGATGCCAGGACCTGTCACCATCAACACCGACCGTTCCAAATCCGTTATAGATGTACACGTGCAGCTACAAATATTGTCCTGAGATTTTGACATCCGCGGTGTTTTTCCAGTTAGTAAAATAATGGTGCTGAAAATACACGCCAAGCAAACGTCGGGAATATTTATCTGTTTAACTCATGGCAATCTCGCGACATAGAGCTTGCTGTGTATGCCACTCATGGCACCTTGTTGTAACATCATCAGCTTGCTGTGTATGCCAGACATGGCACCTTGTTGTAACATCATCAGCTTGCTGTGTATGCCAGGCATGGCACCTTGTTGTAACATCATGAGCTTGCTGTGTATGCCAGGCATGACACCTTGTTGTAACATCATGAGCTTGCTGTGTATGCCAGACATGGCACCTTGTTGTAACATCATCAGCTTGTTGTGTATGCCAGACATGGCACCTTGTTGTAACATCATCAGCTTGCTGTGTATGCCAGACATGGCACCTTGTTGTAACATCATCAGCTTGCTGTGTATGCCAGACATGGCACCTTGTTGTAACATCATGAGCTTGCTGTGTATGCCAGACATGGCACCTTGTTGTAACATCATGAGCTTGCTGTGTACGCCAGGCATGGCACTTGTTATAGCATCATGAGCTTGCTGTGTATGCCACTCATGGCACCTTGTTGTAACATCATCAGCTTGCTGTGTATGCCAGACATGGCACCTTGTTGTAACATCATCAGCTTGCTGTGTATGCCAGGCATGGCACCTTGTTGTAACATCATGAGCTTGCTGTGTATGCCAGGCATGACACCTTGTTGTAACATCATGAGCTTGCTGTGTATGCCAGACATGGCACCTTGTTGTAACATCATCAGCTTGTTGTGTATGCCAGACATGGCACCTTGTTGTAACATCATCAGCTTGCTGTGTATGCCAGGCATGGCACCTTGTTATAACATCATCAGCTTGTTGTGTATGCCAGGCATGGCACCTTGTTGTAGCATCATGAGCTTGCTGTGTATGCCAGGCATGGCACCTTGTTGTAACATCATCAGCTTACTGTGTATGCCAGGCATGGCACCTTGTTGTAACATCATCAGCTTGCTGTGTATGCCAGACATGGCACCTTGTTATAACATCATCAGCTTGTTGTGTATGCCAGACATGGCACCTTGTTGTAACATCATCAGCTTGTTGTGTATGCCAGGCATGGCATCTTGTTGTAACATCATGAGCTTGCTGTGTATGCCAGACATGGCATCTTGTTGTAACATCATCAGCTTGCTGTGTATGCCAGACATGGCATCTTGTTGTAACATCATGAGCTTGCTGTGTATGCCAGACATGGCACCTTGTTGTAACATCATCAGCTTGCTGTGTATGCCAGACATGGCATCTTGTTGTAACATCATCAGCTTGCTGTGTATGCCAGACATGGCATCTTGTTGTAACATCATGAGCTTGCTGTGTATGCCAGACATGGCACCTTGTTGTAACATCATCAGCTTGCTGTGTATGCCAGACATGGCACTTGTTATAGCATCATGAGCTTGCTGTGTATGCCAGGCATGGCACCTTGTTGTAACATCATGAGCTTGCTGTGTATGCCAGGCATGGCATCTTGTTGTAACATCATCAGCTTGCTGTGTATGCCAGGCATGGCACCTTGTTGTAACATCATGAGCTTGCTGTGTATGCCAGGCATGGCATCTTGTTGTAACATCATCAGCTTGCTGTGTATGCCAGGCATGGTACCTTGTTGTAACATCATGAGCTTGCTGTGTATGCCAGGCATGGCATCTTGTTGTAACATCATCAGCTTGCTGTGTATGCCAGGCATGGCACCTTGTTATAACATCATCAGCTTGCTGTGTATGCCAGACATGGCACCTTGTTGTAACATCATCAGCTTGCTGTGTATGCCAGACATGGCACCTTGTTATAACATCATGAGCTTGTTGTGTATGCCAGACATGGCACCTTGTTGTAACATCATCAGCTTGCTGTGTATGCCAGACATGGCACCTTGTTGTAACATCATCAGCTTACTGTGTATGCCAGACATGGCACCTTGTTGTAACATCATCAGCTTGTTGTGTATGCCAGGCACCCCATTCCCAGGCCTACTAATCTACATATGTCTGTGACCAGACTTGTTCTAGCACACACGACTTCTGTGTACCAATGTGTTGAAAACACATTTCTGGGACGTGTTTGTCTAAGGTGGCTATCTATTACTGTCTAGTGGTGGTTGTAGTAGTCGTGGCAGCAGCAACTACAGTAGTAATTGTTGTTTTTGTATAACAGCAGCAGTATGCATTGGTGGTAATTTCGTGGAAGTAGTATCGTTGTAGTAGTAGTAGTAGTAGTAGTAGTAGTAGTAGTAGTAGTAGTAGTAGTAGTAGTAGTAGTAGTAGTAGTAGTAGTAGTAGTAGTAGTAGTGCCAGTTATAGTAGCAGTAGTAGGAGGAGCAGTAGTATTTGTTTTAGATGTTGCAATAGTTTCTAGTGGTTGTTGTTGATGATAATGATGATGATGATGATGATGATGATGATGATGATGATGACGATGATGATGATGATGTTGTTGTTGTTGTTGCTTCTGTTGTTCTTATTGTTATTGTCGTCGTCGTCGGTTGCTGTTGATGTATGTGTGTAAGGCTAACGTTTCGGTACGCACTGTCAAGCCTATATTTTCCACGACTGGGTGATATACAGTACTTCATGATTATATCAGGTGCCTTTATTTTCCCAGAACTGTGACGCCCATCTCGTGAGGCCGGATCGATCTCGGAGTACTCAGGAATGAACCGATAAATACCTATGTTTTTTGGCTAGTACACCGGCCATCACATACAAGACCCTTTATTGTTACCCCGAGCACAGTTTGTTACTGGTAGATGTCGGTATTGTGTATACTTGTCTTGACCCCATGTCCAATCTTGAATATAAATGAAAAAATAAAAATAAAAATAGTTCCGCAGTAGGAACTTTCAGTGGGTATGTAAAGTGTGGGTATGTGAAGTGTGGGTATGTGAAGTGAGGGTATGTGAAGTGTGGGTATGTGAAGTGTGGGTATGTAAAGCGTGGGTATGTGAAGTGTAGGTATGTGAAGTGTGGGTATGTGAAGTGTGGGTATGTGAAGTGTGGGTATTTAAAGTGTGGGTATGTGAAGTGTGGGTATGTGAAGTGTGGGTATGTGAAGTGTGGGTATGTAAATTGTGGGTATGTGAAGTGTGGGTATGTAAAGCGTGGGTATGTGAAGTGTAGGTATGTGAAGTGTGGGTATGTGAAGTGTGGGTATTTAAAGTGTGGGTATGTGAAGTGTGGGTATGTGAAGTGTGGGTATGTAAATTGTGGGTATGTGAAGTATGGGTATGTAAAGTGTCAGGACCATCATTTCTGTGTATGCTGGAGTGAACGGAGGTATGGATATACGTAATTCCTCTCGTGGCGAACGACGAGAGCTGGCATGGAACAGTGTCTGACCGCGCTCATACCGCTGCCGGCGAAACGTCATAACCGGTGCAACATAGCGTCATGTTAATCATATCGTTTAGCACGCTGGCAATATGAACCGAGATGTTATAGTTGTTGTTGTTGTTGTTTGTTGTTGTTGTTTGTTGTTGTTGCTGCTGCTGTTGTTGTTGTTGTTGTTGTTGTTGTTGTTGTTGTTGTTGTTGTTTTCTGTATGTAGTACATACATTGAGAAGAGTTGAGGGTAGTATAACTACAAGGCCAGCTCAGAGAAAGGGCCAGACGGGCATATAATAAGACTGCTGCTGGCACCACTGGTATTGGGACTCTTCGCTGGATGTTGACGATGAGGACGGAGCACGTATGGGAATGTCCTGAGTGCGGTGATGTTGGTTCTTGACTCAGCTCAGTTCAGCTCAACTTAACTCAACTCGACTTAACCCAACTTAACTCAACTCAGCTCAACTTAACTCATTTCATCTTAACTGAAGTCAACTTAACTCAACTTAACTTAACTCAGCTCAACTTAACTCAACTTAACTCAGCTGATCTTTAGAAAAGCTTTTGTTTGGAAACTACAAGGCAAAAGAAATAGAGGAAGACATGAAAACACACGGAGACGAGAAACAGAAACAGAAATGAGTAATATTTGTTTTCCGTTCGATAGTTGTGTTGTTGATCGATTGCTGTTGTGATATCTTGTCAAGATTACGTTCGGTAGTTTGCCACTGCTTTCTGAACGACCAGCACCCATGCCATTTCGTAAAAAATCATCACAACGCGGTCAGCTGTGTCTCGAATGCGGGTATACGGGATTACGAAGCGCGCCCGTTACCCCTTCGCCACGGAACGGGCAGAAAACGAACAGTAAACATAACATTGCTTAGAAAATCTCAGTCAGCCAATTAATGTTGGGGTTAATACCGACGTCCTGCAGGACACGCAACTGTCTCTTAATTCTTCTACAAAGTCTCGGTGGCGAAGTGGTTACGCCATCTGTCTCGCGTTTCGAAGGTTGTGGGTTCGTTTCCGGGCCACGTAGTTCCGTTCACGGGTGTAATCTTATCAGAGACACCTTGGGGTCGTCGCTGGAGCTACGGAGTTCGTGTTTTCGGCAGACCGCCTTGCGGAAAGAGACCATATGGGATAAAACACAATGCAATGAACTCGATCGCCGTGCCTTTTAAATCTTTGTTTTTTAATAAATTAAACTTCTAATACTGACGTCATTTGCAAATGTTCCGTCGGTGGCCATAATTTATTTCCTTCCGTCCAATGAGCGGTGTATCAAGGAAGGAATAATGTAAAATTCCCAATGTTGCCTTCCTTGAAAAAAGTAAATCCTCGAACTGGGTTTTACCCGCCGATTTGTCCCCTCTCGTCATTAAAGCTTTCTTTGATCTTCAAACATTGTGCGAAGCAGATGTGGGTGGTTGTGCCTTGTGGTGTTTCTTCTTCTTCTTCTTCTTCTTCTTCTTCTTCTTCTTCTTCTTCTTCTTCTTCTTCTTCTTCTTCTTCTTCTTCTTCTTCTTCATCTTCTTCTTCTTCTTCTTCTTCTTCTTCTTCTTCTTCTTCTTCTTCTTCTTCTGCGTTCATCCGGAGAGTTGTTTTCGGACGTGACTGCGTTGTGCCTGTTTACAGTAGAGCTGCGTTCTTAGGCCGACACATCCGATTTCTGCGGGCATTTGTTAACCTTCCCGGGGCCTTGTGGTGTTTCAGATTGCCTGTTTCACATTGCCTGTTTCACAAAGTCGCAGCCATGTCAGATGTACATAAATCTTATGTCAAATAGATTCGAATATATTGATTGACATTCAAGGAAGTTGCAGACGGGGAAACGAAACCAACGGACAGACAAGATCAGCCGTTCATGTATCTGTCAACTCTAGAAGGATTCGCGATGAATGACGTACTGTGGCCCGGGGGAGGAGAGCGGTGGAGGGGTGGTTGAGGGAGTAGGTGGGTTGGTATAACCAATTTGAAACAGCAGGTATGCATCACTTTTAAAGGTTCTAAATACAAGATATCTAATTAGTTTAGTTACTTAGCCAACCAGCCAACCAGCCAGCCAGTCAGCCAGCCAGTCAGCCAGCCAGTTAGTTAGTTAGTTAGTTGGTTGGTTGGTTGGTTGGTTGATTGGTTGGTTGGTTGTTAGTTTAGTTAGTTGGTTGGTTGGTTGGTTGGTTAGTTGGTTGCTAGTTTAGTTAAATTAATTAGTTAGCCAGCCAACCAGCCAGCCAGCCAGCAACCTAGCCAGCCAGCCAGCCAGCCAGTCAGAAAGGTAGTTAGTTAGTTAGTTATTTGGTTATTTGGTTGGTTGGTTGGTTGGTTCGTTGGTTGGTTAGCTATCTAGCTAGCTAGTTAGTTAGTTAGTTAGTTACTTAGTTAGTTTAGATGCTTAGACAGCCAACCAGCCAGGTAATTAGTTAGTTAGTCAGTCAGTCAGCCAGCCAGTCAGTCAGTCAGTAAGTCAGTCAGTTAGCTAGGTACGTAGTTAGTTAGTTAGTTAGTTACTTAGTTAGTTAGTTAGTTTAAGTTAATTATTTAGCCAGCCAACCAGGCAGTTAGTTAGTTATTTAGTTAATTAGTTTATTTACTTAGACAGCCAACCAACCAGCTAATTAGTTAGTTAGTTAGTCAGTCAGTCAGCCAGCCAGTCAGTCAATCAGTTAGTCAGTCATTTAGCTAGTTAGTTAGCTAGGTATGTAGTTAGCTAGTTAGTTAGTCAGTCAGTCAGTCAGTCAGTCAGTCAGTCAGTCAGTCAGTCAGTTAGAGTTAGTGTGTGTGTTAGAAACTAGATGTATATGATGCCATAATTTAGTATTATACTCAACGTATTATATTATTTTTTTAAACTACAGAAAAATTAACTATAGCATTAGACTATGCGTAAACAACTAACCACCACATCAGACTGCGTTAAAAAAAAAAGACACTATTGCATTGTTGTGTTAAAAAAAAATAACTTCCGCATTAGACTGCAAAATTCTGTATATCGTATTAAACTATACGTGTTAAAAACTGACTACGATATGATACATACATGTATTAAAAAGTGACTAAAATATTAGACTTTGTGTTTAAAAAAAAAAAATTAAATGACGTATTCTAATCTGCAACACGTTAGACCTCTCCATCCATCAAAAACTATCAAATATCCCTACAGGGTTGTTAAATTCGTGCAACGCTGCAGCAGCATGGAGGAATTCAGGCAACTAATTGTCTCAATTTGGTAATAGAGAGAGAGAGAGAGAGAGAGAGAGAGAGAGAGAGAGAGAGAGAGAGAGAGAGAGAGAGAGAGAGAGAGAGAGAGTGGGGCGGAAAGAAAGATAGGGGGATAGAGAGAGGGAGAGAGAAACAGAGTGATAGAAGAGAGAGGAAGTTAGAAAGTAAAAGGTCACGTGCCGTCTATATATATATATATATATATATATATATATATTTGAAAGCTTATCATCACGCGCTTGTCATAAACAGCCGGATGGTTGACGACAGAGGCGTCACCAGTGATGGGGTCAAGTGGTGCGGTAAATTGTCTCATTCCAAAAGGGGCATCTCTATATATGTGTGTGTTTCTCGCTCTCTCTCTCTCTCTCTCTCTCTCTCTCTCTCTCTCTCTCTCTCTCTCTCTCTCTCTCTCTCTCTCTCTCTCTTTCTGTGTGTGTGCGTGTGTGTGTGTGCGCGCTATGAATAATGGACAATTAATAAACAAGCAAAAAAACATCCCGTGAGGCCTTAGAGATGTGGTCTTACTGAAGAACGCTAAAATTCACTGGACTGATAATTGAATACTCTAAATGTTTAAAGGCTCTAAAGCACAAAGACAACTTATCACAAACATCAGAAAGAGGCAGTCGACATTTACGGTCACATCCTAAAAAGAGAAAAGCTGGAGGATGTTGTGACAACAGGGAAGAATTGTGGACATACACATCGAGAATGACAGCGGCAGAACATTCGTGACAGCATTTTGTCATGGCATGGAACAATCTCGGCATACGCATTAGTACATTCTGCTGAGGATTGCACGAATTCGAGAAGCGTGATCGCCCACGCCATATGGCACGGCACTTGGTGATATTATTTAGGTATGAAAGTACATGTGTGTGAGTGTGTGTGTTTGTGGGTGTGTGTGTACAAGTGAGAGAGAGATTTCATTGTTTTTTGTTTGTTTTTTTTTGGGGGGGGGGGGGGGTGTCATTACGCAACATGAATTTTACGAATATTTTTAATAGTGCGATCCAAAATTAATGGCTATGTTATCTCCGGCAATACATTTGGTCCACCTGTCCACTATCTTTTTGATGCCATCTAGGAAAAAGTTTTTCGCCGTAGCCTTAATCCAGTGTTGCGCCGCTTCCAATACCTCGTTGTCATCTGCAAACCTCTGGCCTCGCAAAGGGTCTTTACAGGGTCTAAACAAGTGACAGTTCGATGGCGCCGAGTCTGGACTATATGCTGGATGATTCAAGACCTCACATTTCAGAGATCGTAGTGTATCCACTAGTGAACAACTAGGGTTAGAATTGAATTGTAAGAAGACACAGATTATGGTCGTCACTGGGAAGAAGAAAATACCACAATGTGATATACGAGTAAATGGGCATATTGATAAACAAGTGAATCCGTACAGTTATCTAGGAACAGTCATAACATCTGATGGGAGATGTCTTGAAGAAATCACAACAAGAATTTTCATTGCGAAAGTAGCCTTTTGCAAGATTAAAAACATACTGACCAATAAAAGATAATTGAAACGAGAAAAATAGTGTTGAAGTGCTACATAGAACCTATACTTCTGTATGGATGTGAAGCGTGGACAATGAGCAGACAGACAAGTTTAAAAACATCTGATGGCTGTGGAAATGTGGTTTCTGAGGAACATGCTAAGAGTATCATGGGCAGACAGAAAACCCAATGAACAAGTCCTTCAAGAAACATATGAAGATCATAAACTAAATAGAGACATCAGACATAGGAAGTCAAAATGTTGTGGACATGTTATGAGAAAAAATGAAGTGGAGAACTTGGTGATAATTGGCAAGATCGAAGGGAAGTGGCCAAGGGGAAGACCGAAAAGTAAATACTTGGATGGCTTTGCCACGTGGCATGGTCGAGACAGAAACATGGAGCTGATCCACGATTCTGATGACCAGTGAGTTGACACAACATGACCGCCCACGCTTATCGATATGGCACATGATGGATGGATGGATGGACGGAGTGTATCCAATGTTTGTGCAGCCGTATGAGGGAGTGTGTTGTCGTGCAGCAACAATACTCTGTTTGAGAAATGTCCTTGGCGTTTCAATCGTATCGCGGGCTTCAGTTTATTCACTAGCATGTCTCTATTTCACGCACTAACCACAGTGTCGTACCTTTCCTGGAAATTAACCAATATGGGGCCCTTGATATCCTAAGTTGAGTTGAGTTGAGTTAAGAACCGACATCACTGCACTCAGGACATTCCCATACGTGCTGCGTCCCCTCGTTCAACAGCCAGCGAAGAGTCATACTACTAATCGTTCCCACCGCTATAAGATTAAAAGTTCTCCTGGTCTTCCCTCTCAGTTTTGAGATTCTTCCAGAACCCCTGCCGATCCCCCGCAATCTCATTCTTTCCACATATGGGTTCTCAATCTGTTCCTCCGCCTTCTCCACCTGGTCCAACAAGCGCACGACCACCTCCCCCTTGTCCATAGGCAAAATACCACCAAGAGGTGCCCTCCCTGCTAGCCCATCAGCCTGTTCATTCCCTCGTACACCCGCATGGCCAGGGTAAAATATCCATACAATTCTCACGATCTGTGACCTCTGAAGCGACGAGAGTCATTCCACATGAAACATTCCTTTCTCCACCTTGCTAAGCCTTGATATCCTAAACAATGGCCATCATGACTTTTCCAGCGGATTCCTGTATCATGGGTTGTTATTTATTTATTTTTTTACCGAAGACAACGGATGTTTCCGCTGCATCGACCGCCTTTTACTCTATGATTTGCAGTGATGCACCCAGGACTCGTCTCCTGTCATAATGTGATGGAAAAACGCATCTCTTTCTCGAACATTTCACACACACAAAAACTTCTAACCTGCACAATCAATTCGCGTCGACTGCACTAGCCAGGCGGTCTTAATTCCTCAGGCTCAAGACCCCCCCCCCTCCCCCCCTCCCCCTGTCATATACCGCAAGTTACTACAGACAGTAAATGACAGTTTGACAGACGATTCAAATACACCTGACACATCGTCTACCGTGCACGTTTGTGGTAATCGGAAGGCTGTCTTGGGACCCATGTGCCACACATGTTCCTATAAACGAGGTCATCGTGAAGATTGTTGTACGCAGCACCGTGACTCATGTTGAAAACCACAGCTACTTCATTAATATTGAGTGGCCTGTTGTCAAGTATTAACTGGTCGATCTTCAGTTTTACTGTGTCACTTTCTGCACTTGCAGCTCTCCCACAACGCGGTTTATTAATGTCTGACTTCTATTTTGAAATCTTTCTACCCATTCATACACTCTGTCCTGACCCAAACAACTCAACCATACATCATTGTAGATTTCACAGGATTTCACTTCCTCTGACAAAAACCGAATAACATCTTGTTCTTCCAAGGTGCAAGTCGATATTGGCGCAGTCATTTTTGTAACTGTATGCGCTAAATGCTCGTCCCCACGACTGCTACATTAGGTATTGCTGTAGAGCCAGTTTGTGTTCTGAAATAAGATTTTCCGTTGTCCAAACTCTTTCATGTACTTGATAATAAGGATCAGTCAGTTAATGACTGTTTCTCGTGTGTGTGTGTGTGTGTGTGTGTGTGTGTGTGTGTGTGCGTGCGTGCGTGCGTGTGTGTGTGTTCGTTCGTTCGTTCGTTCGTTCGTGTGCGCCATGACACTGAAACCAAACACTGCTGTATTATCGCAGCAATAGCCGAAGCATTACTGATAAACTACAAAAGATTAATAAACGCAACGTCATTAACTTATCAGGTTTGATAAGTGCTGTAATTAATTACAAGTATTGCACGCGGGTAATCATTACCTGCATCACGCAGCCATACTTATCTTGCACTGTAATATAGACTTTAGTCTTTTTGTTTGGTGGAAAAAGGGGTGGGGAAAGGGGGAGGGTGTTCATTTAAAGTCCCGTAACTGTGATCTGCTGTGGCTGTGGGTATTATTTTATTACATTCACTGCCTTTGAACTCAATCGTAGTCCATACATGTGCTACTACTCCTGGTGAGCTGGAATAAGTTTTGCGTGTGGGTTAGTTTTCCCTATTACCAGTGTCCCTCGCCATCAGGCGAACCCACTCCGATTTCTGAGGTACTTGTAATTTACGTCCGCGAGTCAAAGACAAGAAGTCAGCATATTAGTCAACTGACCGGTGTAGGGGTTGAACCCGCTACCTCGGTATCAGCACACACCGGAAGTTTCAGAGCGTCCTTATTCATTCTGCCATGCTGACCTCCCTGTGGGTATGTCAAGTGTTGGAATTATTACATTTTATGTTAGACCTGAGTGCGCAGAGGTATAGGTGACCAGCGTTCCCCTCCCATATTGTGTGGCCATGAACATTCGTTCGTTCGTTCGTTCGTTCGTTCAGTAGCATGTTCTTTGCAAAATCTCGCTCTCATAACAACCTTCTGGAAAACTTCTCGGTCATGAGCAAGATGTCCCGCGTCCGATACACACATCTGGAGATCACCCGCCACATCCTACACCTATCTTCCCTTTGGCCTTCTTCTTCCTCTCTGCCCGGGCATATACCCCTCCATTATTGTTCTCTCCAAACTTTCATGACGTTTCAAGTGACTAAAGCATTTTAATTTTCTCGTCTTTAGTAGCCAAACATCTTCAATATTCAGCTCTTGTCGTATGGATGCATTTGTTCTTTTCTTTACCCAAGATATTCTTAGAACCCGTCTATAACATTTATATTCATAGGAATTTATGCGATGTTCAGCTTGTTTAATAAGTGTCATTAACATACACTTTAATGAATTAAACATGTGTGGTGTCTAATCAACAATTCGAAGCCCATGTTATCGACAGGTTCTTCAGACTCTTCTTTCGTTTCCTCTTTCTTTGCTGCAGTTGCAGAACATCTTTCGGTTCACGAGTGCATTTTTCTCTGAGACTCCTGGGGGTCGTCGCTAGAAATACGGAGTTCGTGCTATGTCCGACGCTTTCGTCAGGTCGCCCTGCGGAAAGAGACCGAGCCATATGGGATAAAATCCGGTGCAATGAAGTCGATCCTCTCGACTCTAAAGACTTTTTTTAAAGACTGGCGAGAATCTTCTCCAAATCAATTGTAGTTGGTCAAGCTTTATAAAGATGTTTCATATCGTTTGCAGGACACTGTGATCAACCCCCAATGCCTGGTTGACTTACTAGTTAAATGTTTGTTCAGTAGTCAGCCATTGCTTTCTGAAAGAGAAGTCTACATACCAGAAATGAAACGCCTTCTGGTAAGTACCAGTTTTCCGGTAAAAATGGCGACGACGTGACCCGTTTATTCTTCGGGATACTCTGTTTTTAGTGTTTTCCTGTGGATTATGTGGTTATTTCGTATTCGTTTATTGGAAGTGTTCAAAAGAAGCCACGGAAGGCAGGTGGTTGAGGAAATTATGAGGGCAGCCGACAGATAGTTGTTGGTTATGGTCTCAAGTTTCGCGACGGTAGGCAGAAGGTCGCTTTCACAGGACAATGGCTGGCGTCTCCGACAAGTATGGTCACTGCCACAGAAGGAAAGCAACGGCAAACTACTTTCTTTAAAAGTGCCTAGTTCATTATGATTCGCCTAAAAACAGATCATTGCAAAACAAGGACAGAGACATTAAAATTGGCAACAAAAATGCAAAGAATACCATGGACAGACAGAAAAACCAATGACTAACTACTACAGGAGAAAAATGAAAATCGTAATTTGATTAGAGAAATTAGACGTAGACGGTCAAAATTTATTGGACATGTTATGAGAAGAAATGGATTGGAGAACTTAGTGACAATTGACAAGATCGAATGGAACAGACCAAGAGGAAGACCGAGAGGCAAATACCTGGATGGCTTGGCCACATGGCATGGACGAGACAGGAACACTGAGCTGATCTACGACTCTGGTCATCGAGTGAAATGGCGAGACATGACCACCCACGATTTCCGGCATGGTAAATGATTGATTGATTGATTGATTGATTGATTGATTGAAGTACCAGTTTGCTCTCCTGGAGCAACAACTGGATTTGTGTCTTCTATTATGTCCCGTTGCTTGCAAACTTTACGTTCGAATTTGATTACTTTTGCAATTTCTAAAGGTTATTTTTCCACGAGGTCATGAAGGGTTTAATTTTAGTTTTTAAAGATGAATTTGTCGATTATGAACAAGCGTGTTAACAAGGATTCTAGTTGTGGACATATCACTTTGTTTCGTTAGAATGTAACACCATCAACTACCAGCACTGGCTCTACACCAAAGAAAATCTGCTACGAGAACAATAGGGCGCCCGAGAAGAAAATAGATTGACGACATCAAAGACATTGTGCAATCACACCGACTGACACTATGCAGTGCCACCCATCAGGGGCTGAAGCGTCAACTAATCCTCCCCGCGACGCTTGACAGCAAAAGTGGATGATGATGATGATGATGATGATGATGATGATGATGATGATGATGATGATGATGATGATGATGATGATGATGATGATGATGCTGATGACGATGATCAACTTGTGGTTCTGTTATGTTATACAGACTGATGCATTGTTGCTTTGTAAAATGAATATTTCCTCTCCCCTACGTCTCAGATATATCTCAATAATTATCTTTTCCAGAAATCATGTATTTTACATGTCCACAATATGTCATGTTCCTCAGTTGTATATATTAATAACCAATACTTTTGTTTTTCAATACGGAATTGTTGTTGAAAACATTTGTTTGGGGAGTCTCTGCGGTGAAGTAGTTCACCCGCATGCTTTGCGCTCCGAAGGTTGTGAGTTCGGTTCCAGATTCCGTCACTCGGTTCACAATGACGGTTTCTTGTAAACTCCTGGGTGTCGTCGCAGAAACTACGGAATTCGTACTTTGTGGGATGCTTTCTGCAGGCCATCCTGCGGAAGGGATTGCAATTTCTTTTGCTTTTTTTTTTTGCTGTTCGTGATCTCTTGGCAAGTTTACGTTCAGTAGTTTGCCATTGATTTCTGAACGACCAGCACCCGTATCATTTCGTAAAAAATCAACGCAAGGTGATCTGCTGCCAAATCACCCGCAGCTGTGTTTCGAACGCGGTTATCTTGTTGTAAGTGAAACAATTAGGAAAAGCTTGGAAGCAACGGAGATGTGGTTCCTGAGACTGTTGAGAATACCGTAGGCTATCAGATTAACTAACAATGATTTTCAGGACAAGACTAATGAAACTAGAACATGATATACAACAATAACAAAAAGACAGACATCATTCCTTGGTCATGTGATGAGAAGAGAGGCATTAGAGGACGTCGTGACAACTGGAAGGCTCAGTGGGAAAAGAGGTGGAGGCAAACCAGGAGAAATAGTGCAGGGTAGAATGAGGTAGTGGCATTGAGGATTATATCATCAGAAGAGGTGATCTAGGGCAAAAAGGACCGAGACTTGTGGAAAGATATGAACGTCTACGCCAGTTGGCAAATTACATAATGATGCAGATGATCACGTATCCATAGTAATAAGAACAGCTGAAATATACAGTAGATCAGGATAGAAGCGTGTTGTGTATTACAGGCAGCTTGAAAAGACTGATATATAGACGGCCATCACACTGGCATACAAACAAACGGACAATACACCAACACAAACGGACACCTATCCGAATACTCACCGGGTATGCAATTTTTAAACTTTTCGTAGAACTTCACCCGGACAGACTTGATGTGGGTCACAAGATCCGACTCACGGCGTCCTTCGATGGCGGCAAACACCGCGGCACCGATCACCAGGAACAGAATATAGAACACACTAAGGGCGAGTAATCGAAAATTACTTCGTCTTATCAGAGGTTTCTTCTCTGTTGCGGTTGTCTCCCCTTGACCAACAATTGGGTCGGTATCTGACATTATGTCCCTGTGATTAAAGATTAAGTCTCTTAGGTTGAAGATTAGAGGACCTAAATATGATTTTGATTATGCCTTCGATTTCTAAAGTTTATAGTTCAAAGTATTCGTCAACTGTGCCACATAGTTATGCAATATTTAGCCATAATTATTGTACTAATCTGTGTAGTATACACGTTTCCAAAAGATTGCACTGTAGGTTTCTATAAATATGTCCGGGGAAACCTGAGTATGCGAGCAAGGAATGAGAAAACGTTAGACTGTTGGTAAATCCATTTCATGAAGACACACGGATGCTGGCCTCACATCTAATGCCGCTGTCAGACTTGCTGTACGTCACGAGGGTACCTGGCAGAGTATATAATAAAACAGCTATGACGTTTTCAACAAAGAACAAATACCTACTCACAAGCTATTTTTACAAGTCTTTCCGTCCGTCTGTCTGTCTGTCCGTCCGCCCGCCCGTCCGTTCTTCCAAACATATATCCACCCATCCTTCTTTCTTTCCTTCCTTCCAAACATCTATCCTTCTCTCTTTCCTTCCATCCATCCAACCCACCCATCCACCCAAACCCTTCCGTCCGTCGATCCATCCATCTGTCTATGCATCCATCCGTCCACCCACCCATCCATCTATCTGTCTCTATAAAAGTACAAGTCCCTGTTACATGTCTTAAGACACATCCATCATCTGTTGCTAAACCCGTATTTAATTTCCCAACCGGCACTCGTGGCTGATGCGGTCAATATCTCACCAGCCGCCTTTATTTTCTCAATTAATTTCCTGGGGCCCATTTTAGGCTGATTCGAATCCACCGCAATGCGAATGAAACCCCTGACCACCGAGTCTGCAGGCGAGTGTCTAGCCACTACAGCACCGCACCTCTCAAATAGAAAACAAATATTTCAGCCCGGGACTTATGCTGATTTGTTTTTGTTTTAAAGTTTTACAGCTGACTCTATGGCGAAGCAGTTAAAGAAGCAATTTGTAATATGGCATACCGCGTTCCAAATACAGCTGCGGGCGATTTGGAAGCAGACTGCCTTGCTTTGGTTTTTATACAATGGTACGTGTGTCGGTAGTTCAGAAAGGAATGGTAAAGTACGGAACGTAAACTTGCAAAAAAGAATCACAAACAGCCAAAACATGCTGGGGTTGACTGCGACGTCTTTTACAGGATATGCAACTTACTTTTTATTTAATGAAAGTTAGCTAGTCGTGGTTCCAACATCACGACAAAGGATCGCCCCATTATGCTCCGTTCCTGGGCCAGTGAATATCCCAATAATGCTCCTCACTCCCTATGTCAAAAGTGGGACAGACAGGAGTATCGACAAACCAACAGAAAGAAGATAGAATTACTAGAATTCAGTGGCATCATTCTTATCCCCGGTGAAAGCCCTGGCGTGGATTAGCTGAGACTTGTGTTTGGACACCAGGCGGATCAAACATATTGAGTGGAGCTCTCTCAAAGCTTGCTTGGCCAAGGAGCCTCGGACCTTCAACCTCTCAGGGACGACAGGGGAGTCATCAGCTTGTAACTGGGCACCTCCTTGAACAGATTGGCATACGTTGGCTTGTCGAAGAGGATCAGGTAGTTCAACTTGTCCCGGACGTTTCCCTTGGGCACATTCTTCTTCTTTCCTTACCACCGGATCCACCCTTCTTGGGTTTTTCCTGCAGTAGGCTTGAGGGCTGTGAAGCTTACTGATCATCCAGTGTTATAGCTGTCTGCTCTTGTTCCGCTCTCTTTAATTCTACACACGTATGCCTTGATAAATCTGTGCATGTTTTTTTTTTTTTTAAAGTCTTAACAGTCGAGAGGCTCGACTTCAATGCACCGGATTTTACCCACATGGCTCGGTCTCTTCCGCATAGCGGCTTGCCGTCGCACAAAGCACGAACTCCGTATCTCCAACGACGACCCCCAGGAGTCTCTGAGAAAAATGCACTCGTGAACCGAAAGACGTAGCCTGGAATCGAACCCACGACCTTCCGAGCACGAGGCAAACGGCTTGACTACTTCGCCATGTTTATACATGTTGTTCTTGATCTGCCCCTTCTTCTTTTCCTCAGAACTGCGCCCATCACTAATCTTGGTGGTGTTTCTTCATGTATTAGAGTGTGGGAGTTGTCAGTTTTTTAAAATTACTTTAAGAGGTCTCCTGTGGTATGTTACATTTTGTGAAAAAAATTGTTGATTTGTAAATTCTTGGAAGCACCCGAGTCTTCTCTAAAAATATTGCCTGTCAGGATTAAAAAGTCATTAACATTTTTAGTTTCTAACACTTTGTATAAAGGTTAATGGGATCGACTTCATTAGGCCTAGGCGGCCCACTTGCCATGGGATAAGCCACAACTCTGCGCGCGCGCACACACACACACACACACATTCACACACACGCATTCACACACACATTCACACACATACACATACAAAAACCACACACACACACACACACACACCAAGACTGGTGATCTGTGAGATGGCGAACCATGAACGCCAACACTTATCGGCATGGTACATGATGATGATGATGATGATGGTGGTGGTGGTGATGATGATGATGGTGATAAAGATGATGATGATGATGATGATGATGCTAAAACAATCAATGCATGGTCCGCTGCTGCTGCTGCTACGACTACGATTACTACTACTACTACTATTACTACTACTACTACTGCTGCTGCTGCTGCTGCTGCTGCTGCTGCTGCTGCTACTACTACTACTACTACTACTACTACTACTATTAATACTACTACTACTACTACTACTACTACTACTAGTACTGCTGCTGCGGCTGCTGCTGCTGTTGCTGCTGCTGCTACTACTACTATTACTACTACTACTACTACTACTACTACTACTACTACTACTACTACTACTACTACTACTACTACTACTACTACTAGTACTGCTGCTGCTGTTGCGCTGCTGTTGCTGCTGCTGCTACTACTACTATTACTACTATTACTACGTTTTCATAATAGTCTTCTTCTTCTTCTTCTTCTTCTTCTTCTTCTTCTTCTTCTTCTTCTTCGTTTTATTTTCTTATTCTATATGTCTTCTTCTTCGGATATTTTTATGCCTTATTTTTGACATAATTGTGTTGTGCCCGTTCACAACACAGCTGCGATATTTACGCCTCTCCACCGACACATCCCACCTCCTCCCGGCATATATTGATTAGGTTAGCTCTCCCTCTTAGCTTAGTAAGGCACTTCCCGGTCTCTGTAGGATTCTAGTTCCAAGGAAATTTAAACCTATTTGTCACTTAGTGGCAATCACATTCGCAGGAAATTCGAAACCATTTGTCACATTAGGAGAGCCCACCTTCCATGGACATAATTTACCCATGATCTGGGGGTGGGCTGGTGCAAGCTAGAGGCTTGTCCACATGGTGGTTTCTAGTCCTGCATCTCTTATAATCATCATCATCATCATCATCCAGCGCCTTGCCCACTGGCATGGGCGACCATGCTTCTCCACAAATTTCGATATTCGACGGCGTGAATCTATTCGTGTGTTGACTCAGTTCTGTGCCATGACACAAAACTGTCAAGAATTTTCTCGCGCTGTCTTCCTCTATCTCTCTTTCCACAAATCGTTCCTGTTGTCACAACATGTTTCACTATTTGTTTTCTCATTATGTGGCCAGATAATTACGACTACTTTTTTCTGACGTTTGTGATAAGTTGTCTTTGCGACTTAGCTTCCCTTAAAATGTCCAGATTGCTCATTTTGGGTGTGCAATTAATTTTCAACATTCTTCTATAAAACCAACGCTTCCGTGGATTTTTTCGCCTGTTTACTAATTGTCCAGGATTCGCAGCCATATGTTAACATTGGTTCTATGTAACATGCAAGAACTCTTTTTTCTAGCTTCCAAGTACAAGGACATATCCTATAGAATGTTCTTCATCTGATAGAGTTCAGTTTTTGCTTGTCCTATTCTGTTCGTTATCTCAGTTACGCATCGTCTATCTGATCTTATCCATGTTCCTACAGACGTTAATTTCTGCAGCTGCCCCAAAATAACGTCATTTACTTTAACTGCACATTTAGGCACAATCTGTTTCTATGATATCACCATGACTTCTACCTTTCTATTGTTCAAGCTAAGGCCCATTTTGATTCCAGGTCAGTTCGGTTCGCGTTTATGGTGGTTATTTATCAGTGGTTTTCGGTCAGGATTTATGGCGAAGCCTTGCATAAAGTCCAGTAAACTCTGATCCCGCAGATGTCCGCGGTATGATGCAACGTGTCCGTTTAAACGCAACTCACAGAAAGACTTTGTGTGGTTCTTGGATAAAGAGGTCGACCTTCATAAAAATTAACATAGGACAGTAAATTGTATCTGCCACGGCCCGATATATGGTGTTTGACAGGGCGTTTCCACCACTGTCATAAGTAGAGTAGAGTAGAGTAGGGTAGGGTAGGGTAGAGTAGAGTACAGTGTAGTGTAGTGTAGTGTAGTGTAGTGTAGTGTAGTGCATAGTATAGTATAGTATAGTGCATAGTATAGTATAGTATAGTATAGTATAGTATAGTATAGTATAGTATAGTATAGTATAGTATAGTATAGTATAGTATAGTATAGTATAGTATAGTATAGTATAGTATAGTATGACTTATTATTGAACAGATTGAGTATTGGTATGCGTGGTTTACTAGAATGTTCTGTTTCTAACTTTCACATTCATCCGTCTATCATTCCGTCACCACAGAGTGGTACAATTATAAGTATTTAACAGGACGCGGAACAGTTTCACAACTCCTTTTATGTCCTTGACTTCACAGTTACATTACCAAATATACTTCTTAAAATACCCAAGAACTATCACACACACACAAACACACACACACACACACACACACACACACACACACACACATATATATATATATATATATATATATATATATATATATATATATATGCGGTTCATGCTTTTATATATATATATAAGAGGCGTTCATTTGAATTCCGTTCGTGCCGCACCGCGCGTAATTGTGTACGTTGAACATGATCATGTCATAGTCATGTGATAAGTACTGACCAATGAATAAAAGAGCACGTGCTTATCGTCCCATGATGCATAGATTCTGTTTCTGACCGTTGAGAAAATGGCCAGGTTGATCAAAAATCCGTCCAAAGAAGCTCAAAGAGCGCACATTCAGTTTCTTTAATTTGAAGGATATCGACCAGTGGACATTCATCGAAGAATGCAGGCAGCATACGGTAACAAACGTGTGTCGAAGATAACAGTGACAGACTGGGCACGAATGTTTCGGAAAGGACGTCAGTTCACGACAGATCTTCGACGGCCGGGTCAACCGCATATTGTTGCAACAGAAAGAAAAAAACACCATCGCCAAAATTGACGCAGCAGTACAGATGAACCGTTGTCGAAGCATACGTTCGCTAGTGAAAGAATTTGATTGTCAATTGGGACAATTCAAAAGGTTGTTCATAAGAAACAATATCGGAAGGTGTTTTCACAGTGGGTACCACGGATGTTGACCGATCACTAAAAAGAAGACCGCATGTGATGGTGTTTGAACCACTTGCTGCGATACAGAGTGGAGGGTGATACATTTCTCTTCCGCATAGTGGCAGGCGATGAATCATGGTGTCACCACTTTGAGGCGAGCAGCAAAAGAGAGAGCATGCAATGGAAGCATGCTGGATTACCAAAGGCCAAAAAATTCAAGTTACAGGTTTCCGCTGGTATGGTTATGCTGAGCGCATTTTTTGACTATGAAGGGCTATTGTTGGCCGACTTTATAGAACCTGGTGTCAACATCAACTTTGCCCACTATTTGCAAACACTACACAAGCTGCAAAAAGCCATCAAGAATAAACGATCCGGCATGCTTTCTCGCTGTGTGATTTTGTTGCACGATAATGCTCGTCCTCATGTCGCAAAGATTTGCAGAAAGCATTAGCAAGGAAGAAGTGGGAAATTCTGCAACATCCAGCCTATAGTCCTGATTTGTCACCATGTGATTTTTATTTGTTCTGACCTCTAAAAATAAGCTCTCAAGTGGCAACGATTTCACACAGATGCAGACGTAATGAACGCGGCAAACACATGGTTCACTGAGCAATCACAATACTTTTTCCAGACGGCATTCGCCGCCTACCTAAGCAATGGGATGCTTGCCTGAATGCCTACGGCGACTTCTTCTGACCAACCCATGGTGCATAATTCATTCAAAATGAATGCTTTGTTTAATTCTACCTCACCTGATAATGTTTCTTTCATGCTTTTGTAATAAAGCCACTGGAACGGGTTTCAATGAACGTCCCTATAAACACACACACGCACGCACGCACGCACGCACGCACACACACACACACACACACACACACACACACACACACACATAGCGACAATCTAAATGCCGCCATTCTCCTACTACGCGTCAGAGCTGGTCTAACTTCTGCAGTCTCAGCTACGCGTGTCCTATATAAAAGAGACCTTTCTCTCCTGGGACTGGTTGAAATCGTGCTTCTCGCACAAGGCAATCTACCCTTTCAACCATGATAAGAGTGTGAGCTTTAGTCACACTCATTGGTCCTAGACAGTATCTATTTATAAGCAACGCAAAGGCCTTAACATACTCTCGTATCATACCCATACTGTAAATGACAGCTTCTCTGGCAAAACACTACAGTTATATCATCTAGCGGTAACGCAAAGGAAAAACAAAGGCAGCAAAAGAGACTGCACACAATACAGAGGCATTTCACTGTTGAGTCATACTGGGAAAATATTTTGCAAAATTCTTGAAAAAAGATTACGAACTACTTTAGAACCCCAGCTAAGCGAAACACAACTTGGATTTAGGAAAAAACAAAGGATGAACAGATGCCATTTTTGCTCTTAGACAAATTATAGAAAAATCAATCGAATTCAATGAAACACTCTACTTAGCCTTTGTCGACCAAGAAAAGGCATTCGATAGAGTAGATAGAAACAAGCTGTGGGAAATCTTTAAACAATAAGGAGTGAGTAAACATCTAACAAACCTATGTAGAAGCTTACACAATAAAGTGAATGCATAGTGAGAGCACCTGGAGGACACTCGGAACCCTTCAGCATAAGATCTGGAGTACGACAAGGTTGTGTCCTGTCCCCTCTCTTGTTCATAACATATATAGACAACATGTGTAAAGAAACCAGCCAAGCAGAGACAGCAAGAATACAGCATGACGAGAACACAGAAGAAGAACCATCTGCAAATCTACCCATTAGAGAACTCCTGTTTGCGGACGACCAAGCACTAATAACGAAATCAGAAGCTGAATTACAAGACCACATGAATAGTCTAAACCAGTGTTTCCCAACCTTTTCTGTGCTATGCCCCACCCAAGCCTTTCTAAAATTCGTATGCCCCCCCCCCCCCTCACCACACCCCCAACCTCCCCCAACATATACATTATTGTTAATATTCAAAAATTGAAATGTTCACTAAAGAAACTTGAATGATAGGTTTTAGGAAGAAATCACTAGGAAATTATTGAGCAAACACAGTAAGTAAATTTTCAAAACATAAAATCGAGAACTACAATATACAAACCACTGATCAGACCAGTTGTGCTGTATGGCTTTGAAACCTGGAGTATAACTAAAGGAGACGAAGCCTTGTTACAAACCTTTGAGAACAAAGTCTTAAGACACATCTTTGCGCCCATTAGGGATTCACAAAGTGGAGAGTGGAAAAGAAGAAGCAACAAAGACATTTCTGATCTGTTTAAGTCCCCACTAATCACAGGTATTATGAAGGCTAGTAGACTGCAATGGCTGGGGCATATAGAAAGAATAGAAGATAATAGGAAAACAAAACTCGCTGACACTCAGGAAATAAATGATCGTAGACCCCGAGGTAGACCACGAAGATGGCGGAGAGATAATATACTTAAGACCTACAAGCACTTGGAATCAACGACTGGCAAGAGAAGGTCAACCAGAGAGACGAATGGAGACGGATTGTATCTGCAGCAAAGAACCTCAATGGCTCGGAATGCTGAAGAAGAAGAAGATTATGGAGAACTGTAATTCAAGTACACAATAATTTTAATGAAAGATTTTTCTATATTATTTTAATTATTAGTAATTGGTTATTATTGAAATTTAGTGAGATCCTTGCGCTTGATGCTTTATGCAAAAAAATTTTTATGTCAGGTTCCAATTTAGTTAACTTCAGTCTCAAGTCTCCCGTTTTGTTATATCCAGCCGATTTCTTCCATTTTCAAATTTCCCCCCTTAACAATCGAATTGCCCCCCTGTGGGGCGTGGGCCCCACGTTGGGAAACACTGGTCTAAACGAAATGTGTAGGGAACATAACATGAAAATTAGCACAAGCAAAACAGAGGTAATGAATATAACTAAAGAAGAACAAACAACAACAATTCACCTAAACGAACATCACTTGAATCAAGTAAAGAGTTTCAAGTACACAGGAAGTATATTATCATCAAATGACAGATCAGAAGACGAGATCGAAAATAGGTGCAATAAGGCAAATCAACTCATTGGACAAATGGCACCAATACTAAAGAACAACCATGTATCAATAACTATTAAGAAAGCACTTTACAACACAATCTTCATACCAACTCTATGCTACCAATGCCAAACCTGGACAATGACAGAAAAAGAGAAAAGAAAAATCACAACAACAGAAATGAGTTCCTGAGAAGAATACTCAACGTATCAAGAAGCGATAAGATCAGAAATGAAGAAATCATGACTAAAGTGGGAGTTAAAGCAGCACTAGATTTTATTAGAAAGCAGCAAGTCAAATGGTTTGGCAATGCAAGTAGGTTACCAGTCAACAGCATACCACAACAAGCAATGATATACAGACCAGATGGAAACAGAGGAAGAGGCCGACCACGTAAACGTTGGACGGAGGGAATAGCAGAGTCCATGGGAATATCGATATATGAAGCCCATAATCGGGCACTCTCACAAAGTTTATACTTCACCTCGACACCGCAAGGTACAAGAGGAACATGATGAGATGAGATGAAATGAGATGAGATGAGTAACGCAATCTTGGTGTTTCCTGGTATACGCATCGAAGAGAACTGGCTCAATCCTTTACAAAAGTAGCCAATCCATTGTCTTTGGAGTGTGAGGTCTACACAGTACGCATTAGTCACACCCAAAAGCGTAGGACAGTTCCTAAGTCACCATCACTTAGACCAAAAGTGACATGCCTAAAGAAGAAAATTTCTTAATGTAACTCCATTCCTGATATGTGGACAGAAATGATAACCAACATCACATGGCATGGGCTGTAAGAAGGAGGATTTGATTTAACAGATTCAGTACCAACCCCCCCCCCCCCCCCCCCCCAAAAAAAAAAAGATGGCGGAAAATGGAAGGTAGGGGTGTGAAACAGTAATGGCTTATAAGTTATTAATATGGTAGCAGACATGTTGTATTATAACGTAATGACAACATGTTGGCTATATATAAAAACCCATGGCAGATACGGGAAGTCGCTTAAGACGATTAATCATCCCATGGCAATTAAGCGATTAACATCAAATTTCGACTGAGATTCGAACATATGACCAAGGGACCGGCAAGCAAGGTGCTAAACAATAAGTTACCGCTGCTCCAGGTCACACAAGGAATAACCGATAAACGCATATCCGATTTGATGGTGCATAATGAGTTAAAGAATTCCACGGAGATAGGAAGAAGGACGAAGAAGTCAATCCAAAAATTCACTTGCTGGGGTAATCAAGTGCGTGCACGACCCGCACATAATGAGCACGACGTCGAGGGGAGAAAATTACGAGGGAGTCCAAGAATGTCGTCGTTTCTTGACAAGATGTTGGTATGGAAACAGACGCCAAATGACGTTATTGATTTCTGTCTACTTTGAAACTGTTTGTTCGAGACAATAATGTGGGAAGCGGTTATTAGAAATGTGATTGCTGTGTAAAAGAAAGATGGAGACTGGGTGTGATAGTGTTAAGGCGGTGTTGTCTGCTGTAAAGTATATTTCCTAATCTTCCTTTTTCTGTGGGTGTGCATAGAATGTACTGTCGGCCTTAGTTTAGTTAGTTCAATCGACGGATCAACATCGTGGCACACGAGTGTAACCCATAAGAGCTCCGTTCTACTCCTAACTCAAGCCTGATTCAGGAGAATCTCAGCTCAGTGCACGAACTCCGTAGCACCGGCGAGGATCCTAAAATACTTGGGGTAGAATTTTAACTCGAAATTTTGCCCGGGCAGCGCCGTTAGGCTACTCTATTTCGATTTCCAATTACCAAGGGATTTTTTTTTACGTAACAACAATACACACGGGCGTCCGATCCCACTACCCAGAGACCAGGGAAAATTATGTTACTAGAAATCCACGAATAAAAATCCCGGCCCTCACCGGGGCTTGAACCCGGGACTTCCAGCACACGAGGTGAACACCATATCTCGATGCCCGTGTGTTGCCGGGAGCAAAGAATAGTAACACTGTTGCCTACCATGGACGTCGTAAGAGGCGACTAAGGAGGATATGGTTCCGTCGCTCTGCTACTGAACGAGTGCGTGGCGCGACACTGTGAACTGTGAGTTTTGCGTGGAATGCTTTAACATCTGTCCGCGGTTGTTTGTAGTGTGAACTGCATGTTCGGAACGATGGCGGTCGGCTGTTGCTGGATTGACTGGTTTGCCTTTTCGGTTCACAAGTGCATTTTCAGGAGACTCCTGGGAGTCGCCGCTGGAGCTACAGAGTCCGTGCTTTGTGCGGCGCTTTCGGCGGGTCGTCCTGCGGAAAGAGACCGAGCCATATGGGATAAAACCCGGGTCAATGAAGTCTTTCTGGTGACTGCCGTTTCAATCGAGGATGAACTGTATTTTTCATGGAGGACTTTTGTGTTGGCATTCTGGCGGCGGCATTATGTACAGTGTACTTGTGCGGGCTGTTGTCTTGCCGATACTCCTGTCTGTTCCATTGTTCACATTGGGCAGTGGGGAGCATTTTGTGTGATATTCACTGGCAGAGGAATGGAGCGAAATGGGGATGACCCGTTGCCGTGAAGTTGGAACCATAACCAACCAACCAACCAACCAACCAACCAACCACCCACCCACCCACCCACCCACCCAACCAACTAACTAACTAACTAACTAACTAACTAACTAACTAACCATATCTCGAGATCACTTAGCTCCCCTGTCAGCCTACGGAGTTGATAAAACGTAAAGGCAAAGGTAATTCCATGTCAGACATGGCTGTTGGGGTATGAAGCTTTAGACCTTCACATATCCTGGGTCACAACAAATGAGGTAGGTTGCCCAGTTTCCTTCCTCGTCGCTTTTGCATTCCAGACAATTTCCAGAAAATTCAGAACATTTTCGCACATCAATTATTTTACAGCTTTGTTTTTTGTTTTTTTTTAAATTTTGGTCATACGATGAGAAGAGAGGCATTGGGGAGGGGGAGCAATGTGACAACTGGAAATAGCAATGGGAAAAGAGGTAGAGGCAGACCAAAAGAAATAATGCTGGATAAAATGAGATGGTGGCATGGAGGAATATCATCAATAAAGTTGATCCAGAACACCAAAGACCGATATAAGGGGAGAGATATGAACGCCAACGCCCGCTGGCAGTGCACATGATGTTGCTAAATTTTCTGAGACTGGGTCGACCACACCAGAGCCTATAGGTGGGAATAAGATAATCTGCTGGGAATTAAATCCGGATCATTGTCTTGACATGCCAGTGCTCTTCCCACTATACCACCGAGGATTCTTTGACGAGACACAGATTCGTTGAGTTCGAAGAACAGGTTCAAGTTTACGATAATGCTTGATGTATGTTTATTACAGGATTTATCAGAATTGTTATTATGTGCTTTCTCTGCGGGTCCCGGTGCCACACGGACGGACATCTAATTTAGGAACAAGAGATTACTTCTTAAAATACGCAGAATTTGTTGCCAACCAAGTGGGAACTGAACAAGAGAAACGTACCTACACAAATGCCCGACTCATAGTCTACACTAAGTCAGAATAAAGACCCTTCTCGATGCCATACTGCGTACTGGTTATATCATGCTAACCCCATATTTGTACAGACCAATGGGCACTCGACTGGTGATGTGGTCAATATCTCACCAGTCGCGTTTATATCCCAGGATTTTTCCAGGTATCAATTTTAGACTGGGTCGACCTTGGAGCCCAGGTCAATTTTCAGTATAATTTCTGCCTCGAAGGGGATACGACCTCATGACAACATGACCGGCAGGCAAGCGTGTTAGCCACTGCGGTACCTTAGTTTCCTAACAGTCTGTGCAAGGTTTGCTGTTTCTCAACACAGTACAATAACACTTAAGAGGTTAAAGTTGAGCTTAAAATAAGGTAGTTGCGTTGCTTGGTTTCTTGCTTGGTTAATTGGTTGCTTGATTGGTTGTTTGCTTGTTTGGTTGTTTGGTTTCTTGCTTGGTTAATTGATTGCTTGCTTGGTTGTTTGCTTGGTTGGTTACTTACTTGTTTGGTTGCTAGGTTACTTGCCAGCATAGTTGGCTAATTGGGTAGTTTGTTGCTTGGTTAACTCCTTTGTTCGTTGCTTCGTTAGTTAGTTATTTGGTTGCTAGGTTACTTTCTGGCTTAGTTGGCTAATTGGTTACTTTGTTGCTTGGTTAAATGCTTGGTTCTTTGCTTCTTTGGTTAGCTGCTTGGTTGGTTGATCGCTTGCTTTGTTGATTGTTTGTTTAGTTCTTGCTTGTATGGTTGCCTGACTGCTTGGTTGGGTTGCCTGCTTGCTTGCCTGCTTGGACGGCCCAATACATGGTGCATGGTTGATTGTTTGTTTAGTTCTTGCTTGGATGGTTGCCTGACTGCTTTGTTGGGTTGCCTGCCTGCTTGCCTGCTTGGACGCTCCAGTACATACACCTTTGCCTTTCAGCACGGCTGGATCCCATATGTGATATAACCTCATCTACACAATCCTGCTTTGTCTGGGAAGGTCGTGTTTACGTTTTCACAAACCAGATAGATGGTGTTTCGGTTAGGTGATCACGGACATATCGTGGCGATAAGCCGACATGTAATCGCTCTAGCGTGGGAACGCCATAACAACAATCATGGCGATTTTTTTTTTCATATCCTATTTACAGGGCATCGCTGTCAACACCATCAGTGATTTTGTTGATGTCTTGGCAAGTTTACGTTCAATAGTTTGCCATTGCTTTCTGAACGACCGGCTCCGATACCAACACGTTTAAACCCAGCGCGACACGGTCTGCTGCCAAATCGGTCGCAGCTGTGTTTCGAACGCAAAAAAGCCGATTACGAACCGCGTCCGTACCGCCTTTGCCATGGAGATCGACATCATAATGAATACATCTATGAAAAACCAAATCACCAGCAACGTAATAAAAATGTTGTTGCAAACCCTTTACAGCACTTCGCAGTCAATCCCATGTTATTATTATTATTATTATTATTATTATTATTATTATTATTATTATTATTATTATTTGCTATTTGTGATTTCTTGGCAAGTTTTACGTTCAGTAGTTTGCCATTGCTTTCTGAGCCACCGGCACACATACAACTGTATGAAAACCAAAGCAAGGCGATCTGCTTTCCAAATTTCCCCGCAGCTGTGTTTCGAACGCGGAATGTGGGATTAAGAATGCAAAATAACATGAACTCTGCTACAAGGCATATGTCATGATTCGTTTCCACAAGTTCCTTCCGTCCCAGCTACACCCTTTTATTTAAATGCACGCATGCATAAACATCTGCACTTTTCTTTGTAGGCAATCATCTACCCATACTTTCAACAACAACAACCACAACAACAACAACAACAACAACAACAACAACAACAAAATACCACATTCCGTATTCTTCCACTTCGTTCGCTTTGAAATTAAGCATAGTTCACCCTGGACTGATTGTTGAGTGTGGGCCAGCTTTCTAATTTAGCAGTGTCCCTCGCCATCCGGTGAATCCACTTCGACATCTGAGGCACTAGTAATTAATGTATGTATATAAGATGGGCCTGCGTACCCAATGTGTGACCCTTTACAAATAAAGTTATGGGCTCGTTCTTCCGTTCGCTCGTCCTCACGTCAAGGACGAGAAGTCAACCTTGAAGTCCAATGACCAATGAAGGGAGAGGTCCCCATACCTCGCCATCGGCGAATCTTAAGTCTACAAGTAGTACAAGTTAGGGCTCTTATCAATTCGGCCAAGTAACTTTGCACACATCGTATGATAAACCACTTATTCGCTTAAAAGTCGACAAGGTCGATTTTATTGCACCGGGTTTTATCCTATATGGCTCAGTTTCTTTCTGCAGCGCGGAAAGCGTCGCAGAAAGCACGAACTCCGTAGTTCTAGAGATGACCCACAGGAGTCTTCGAAAAATTTCATTCGTAAACCGAAGGACGCGACCCGGAATCGAACCCACAACCTTCGGAGCCCGAGTCAATCGGCTTTATAAACCACTTATTCATGATTCGTTACCTGCTATTAATGTGGTTATTGGGGTAACTGCATAGAATACCATGGATGAGCAGGAAAAAACGTATCAGACAGTCCTTCGAAAAACAAACGAACATCGTAAACTGATTAGAGAAATTGAACGTAGACAGGGAAGATTTGTTGGGCACATTACAATCAGAAATATGCTTGAAAACAGAGAAGTATACTTGAAAACAGAGAAGTATACTTGAAAACAGAGAAATACTATGACTGGTTACACATTTAACTGATTCAGTGAAAAAGGTTAATACACCGTCAAATGTGACAAATGGACAGAACGATAATATATCACCATGTTAGGGTCATGGTGTTATTTCCTTTGTTTCGTGGTATCTTCCGCTATTTCAATGCTCACTGAATGGAACTTTACATTATAACACTTGTTCATTTGATGTACCATGTTTGATCCAAACCTACTTCGTATTTGGCAGTGGATGAGTTAAAACCTCTTCTCTGTCGACATGTAGCACTAGTTCTAATTTGAACTGTATGATGCATAATACTCATTTGTTCATACTGCTGTTCTTTTCTTCTTCTCCCGATGCCTGGTCTGTGAGTAACGGCTATTGAAGAAATACTGACTATCCGAGACAGTAACGGCTATTGATGTAATACTGACCACCTCAGACAGTAACGGCTATTGGGGAAATACTAACCATTTGAGAGAGTAACGGCTATTGAGAAAATACTGACCAGAGAGTAACGACTATTGAGGAAATACTGACCACGCGAGAGAGTAACGGCTATTGAGGAAATACTGACCATCTGACTACTGCTGTGTCTTTCGGGCATGGAAGAGATGGGCTTCTAAATCCCTAATTTGACGCATGGTATTTTAATGGACTATTGTAAAAGTAACGGATCCTTTGCCACGCTAAGCGGCAACGAGGATATATGGCGCGAATGAACGCCAAAAAAAAAAATGTTCGTGGTTGTGTTCCTGTAAAGCGGCTTAATGCCACTTCTAGTGCTCGCTAATGTACTCAATATATCGTATAGTCAGGGACTCTTTACACATACAAGAAGACAAAGAATTGTCTCCGGTTATGTCATGAGAAGAGAAGCAGTGGAAAGCATTGCGGCGAGATCACCGGTTAAAGAGACGGGGACAGACCAGGAGAGCAGATCAGCATGGCCGAATGGATAAGAACGCGTGTTCTTAAACATCCGGTGTGTTGATGCTGAGGAAAGCGGTTCAACCCTTACACTGGACAGTTGGACTAAAATATTAACCTGTCGTTCTTGACTTGGGGACGTAAATTACAAGTACCTCTGAAATCGGATTGGGTTCGCCTGATGGCGAGGGACACTGTTAATAGGGAAAGCTAACCCACACGCAAAATTCAGTCAATCACTACTTTAAATAGTATGTATGGACAACGCTTGTGTTCAAAGCGAGCAAGTGCCAGAAAAAACAACAAGAGACCAGGAGACTTTGTCTGTCTTTCGCTCGCTTTGAAATCAAGCGTAGTCCATACAAGTGCAACTACTTCTAGTGCACTGGACTGATTTTTGCGTGTGGATTAGCTTTCCCTTTTACGCGACTCTCATCATCAGGTGAACCCTTTTATACGAATGAATTACTTGTAATTTGCACCCCCAAGTCACGGACCAGAAGTCAACATTTTAGTTCAAGTAACCGGTGTAGGGGTTGAACTTGCTACCTTCGTATCTGCACACCGGAAGTTTAAGGGGCGAGCGCTCTTATTCATTCTGCCATACTGACCTGGTCAGGAGAAATGCTGCCGGAGGGACTGAGACGGGGGCAGGGAGGAATATCATCACCTCTACTGATCCTGAATACCAAGGACTGCTTGCTTGCTTGCTTGTGTTCGTTGGCTTGAGCTCCAACGCGAAGTCCTGTAGGTCGGATGAAGGCATCCTGTTGTCCAACATCAGTGTGATGTCACACAGGACCTGAGGTTTGCGTGAGTATCCGTTGTCCCATGTCTGGCTTATTGGTGTGCAGACTGGTGGTTCCTCGCCATACAGGCAGACACTCTCCGACTTCGGAGGAATCGGCGATCCTATTGACTTTAGTCAGGACCCCGAAGGGACCTGTTGCCCAGGACGCTCGACGAGGACGCGTCAATAGGTCTTGGCCAGTATATAACCCGGCCCTGGTGCCATGGAAACACCTCTGCGTCCCAATACCAAGGACTGATATCTATGGAGATGAATGAACGACTACTGCATTTAGCAGAGCACATATGTGTGAGTGTGTGTGTGCGTGCGTGCGTGCGTGAGTGCGTGCGTGCGTGCGCGCGCGCGAGCGCCTTATTACTCTGAGATCTTTTCCATCTATGTTGAGTTCAGACAAACTGTCCAAAAGATATAAACGTCTGTTGTTTTCTCTTTATCGAATTGAAATCATGCCACTGTTGTTTTCAAGAAGACAGACGGGTCATTGAAACGTAGCAAACAATTTGTTTACTTCATTATGACAAAACAGACCATAATTTCTCCCATATACATACTCGGCTACTGGGCTTTCCTTATCGACATTCAAACAATCCCTGGTGGTACTTTAACGCCTCGGGTCTCAGACAGTTATTAAGTTAAATCCATGGCAACCGGCCGTTAATCACGTTAAAATATCTACTGTCTGGGCGCAAATGAAGAAGTCTTAGACAGGAATTAGACCACCCACCCACACACCCAACCATCCATCCACCCGCAAATGAAAAAGTCTTAGACAGGAATTAGACCAGTGGTTTCAACCTTTGGGGGTAAAATGTCTCTCCTGACGACCTAAAGTCTTTCTATGGCTACCCATGACGATATACACTCTTTCTATCACCCCCCTGATACCTACACTCTTTCTTTGGTTACCCTGATGGCCTACATTCTTTCTGTTACTCCCCTGATGACCGACACTCTTTCTAGGGCTCCCCTGATGACCTACACTTTTTATAAAGCTCTTCTGATGACCTACACTTTTTATAAGGTTCTTCTGATGACCTACACTCTGTCTATGGCTCCCCTGATGATCTACACTCTGTCTATGGCTCCCCTGATGACCTACACTTTTTATAAGGCTCTTCTGATGACCTACACTCTGTCTATGGCTCCCCTGATGACTTACACTTTTTATAAGGCTCTTCTGATGACCTACACTCTTTCTATGGCTCCCCTGAAGACCTACACTCTGTCTATGGCTCCCCTGATGACCTACACTCTTTCTATGGCTCCCCTGATGACCTACACTCTGTCTATGGCTCCCCTGATGACCTACACTCTGTCTATGGCTCCCCTGATGACCTACACTCTGTCTATGGCTCCCCTGATGACCTACACTATGTCTTTGGCTCCCCTGATGACCTACACTTTGTCTATGGTTCCCCTGATGACCTACACTCTGTCTATGGCTCCCCTGATGACCTGCACTTTTTATAAGGCTCCCCTGATGACCTACACTCTGTCGATGGCTCCCCTGATGACCTACACTATGTCTTTGGCTCCCCTGATGACCTACACTTTGTCTATGGTTCCCCTGATGACCTACACTCTGTCTATGGCTCCCCTGATGACCTGCACTTTTTATAAGGCTCTTCTGATGACCTACACTCTGTCGATGGCTCCCCTGATGACCTACACTATGTCTTTGGCTTCCCTAATGACCTACACTCTGTCTATGGCTCCCCTGATGACATACACTCTGTCTATGGCTCCCCTGATGACCTACACTTTTTATGAAGCTCTTCTGATGACCTACACTCTGTCTATGGCTCCCCTGATGACCTACACTCTGTCTATGGCTCCCCTGATGACCTACACTTTTTATAAGGCTCTTCTGATGACCTACACTTTTTATAAGGCTCTTCTGATGACCTACACTCTGTCTATGGTTCCCCTGATGATCTACACTCTGTCTATGGCTCCCCTGATGACCTACACTTTTTATAAGGCTCTTCTGATGACCTACTCTCTGTCTATGGCTCCCCTGATGACTTACACTTTTTATAAGGCTCTTCTGATGACCTACACTCTTTCTATGGCTCCCCTGATGACCTACACTCTGTCTATGGCTCCCCTGATGACCTACACTCTTTCTATGGCTCCCCTGATGACCTACACTCTGTCTATGGTTCCCCTGATGACCTACACTCTGTCTATGGCTCCCCTGATGACCTACACTCTGTCTATGGCTCCCCTTATGACCTACACTATGTCTTTGGCTCTCCTGATGACCTACACTTTGTCTATGGTTCCCCTGATGACCTACACTCTGTCTATGGCTCCCCTGATGACCTGCACTTTTTATAAGTCTCCCTTGATGACCTACACTCTGTCGATGGCTCCCCTGATGACCTACACTATGTCTTTGGCTCCCCTGATGACCTACACTTTGTCTATGGTTCCCCTGATGACCTACACTCTGTCTATGGCTCCCCTGATGACCTGCACTTTTTATAAGGCTCCCCTGATGACCTACACTCTGTCGATGGCTCCCCTGATGACCTACACTATGTCTTTGGCTCCCCTGATGACCTACACTTTGTCTATGGTTCCCCTGATGACCTACACTCTGTCTATGGCTCCCCTGATGACCTGCACTTTTTATAAGGCTCTTCTGATGACCTACACTCTGTCTATGGCTCCCCTGATGACCTACACTCTGTCTATGGTTCCCCTGGTGACCTACACTCTGTCTATGGCTCCCCTGATGACATACATTCTGTCTATGGCTACCCTGATGACCTACACTCTGTCTATGGCTCCCCTGACGACCTACACTCTGTCTATGGCTCCCCTGATGACCTACACTTTTTATAAGACTCTTCTGATGACCTACACTTTTTATAAGGCTCTTCTGATGACCTACACTTTGTCTATGGCTCCCCTGATGACCTACACTCTGTCTATGGCTCTCCTGATGATCTACACTCTGTCTATAGCTCCCCTGATGACCTACATTCTGTCTATGGCTCCCCTCATGACCTACACTCTGTCTATGGCTCCCCTGATGACATACACTCTGTCTATGGCTCCCCTGATGATCTACACTCTGTTTATGGCTCCCCTGATGACCTGCACTTTTTATAGGGCTCATCTGATAACCTACACTCTATCTATGGCTCCCCTGATGACCGACACTCTGTCTATGGCTCCCCTGATGACCTACACTCTGTCTATGGCTCCTCTGATGACCTACACTCTGTCTATGGCTCCCCTGATGACCTAGACTCTGTCTATGGCTCCCCTGATGACCTACACTCTGTCTATGGCTCCCCTGATGACCTACACTATGTCTATGGCTCCCCTGATGACCTACACTCTGTCTATGGCTCCCCTGATGACCTACACTCTGTCTATGGCTCCCCTGATGACCTACTCTGTCTATGGCTCCCCTGATGACCTACACTATTTCTATCACTCTCCTGATGACCTACATTCTGTTTATGGCTCCCCTGATGACCTACACTGTCTATGGCTCCCCTGATGACCTACACTCTGTCTATGGCTCCCCTGATGACCTACACTCTGTCTATGGCTCCCCTGATGACCTGCACTTTTTATAAGGCTCTTCTGATGACCTACACTCTTTCTATGGCTCCCCTGATGACCTACACTCTTTCTATGGCTCCCCTGATGACCTACACTCTTTCTATCACTCCCCTGATGACATACACTCTTTCTATCACTCCCCTGATGACCTATACTCTTTCTATCACTCCACTGATGACCTATACTCTTTCTACGGCTCCTCCGATGACCCCCATTCTTTCTTTCATTCCACGCATGACCTACACTCTGTCTAAGGCTCCCCTGTTGAACTACACTCTTTATATGCCTTTCCTGACTACCAATACTCTTTCTATCGTTCTCTTCACTACCAACTCTATTGCTATCGCTCCCTTGACTACCAACACTCTTTAAATCGCTCCCTTGACTACCAACACTCTTTATATCGCTCCCTTGACTACCAACACTCTTTATATCGCTCCCTTGTCTACAACACTCTTTCTGTCGTTCCCTTGACTACCAACTCTCCTGCTATCGCTCCCTTGACTACCAACACTCTTTTTGTCGCTCCCTTGACTACTAACTCTCTTGCTATCGCTCCCTTGACTGCCAACACTCTTTCTATCGCTCCCTTAACTACCAACACTACTTCTATCGCTCCCCCGACTGCCAACAGCATTTTCCCCACAACCTGACTACTAGACTCTTTGCGTGGCTTTCCTGTATACATACACTGTATCATTCACCTTTTTACCTACCGCAGTAGATGATCGAATGCCATGTTACTATTGCATCACATAAAGATCCGACTAGCCTATCTCCAACTCGTGTTATGGGTGCTATTTTAAATGATTGTGTCCTGTCCGCTATCTAAAAATTATGACCTGATCTTCCCTTGAAAATTGATGATAAGGATCGGTTTTCATACGGGACAGGGTGGTCGTGTGTCCATTTTGTTCTGTCAGATACGCTGAATAATAGAATTGGCTTTATGATATGACAGAAATAACTTGTAGTTCCTCGTCTTTCCTCCGCGAGAAATTTGTCTATAACTGCAATGTTGTCTGTTGTATGAATTTAACTGTACTTTTTAGTTCACTAAGTGGTCCATAGAGTTTATCTTCAACTGTTTGTCTACGCTAGAAGGCTTGCCTAGATATGTCATATATTGGGCAGTCTTGGAGTATGTGATCTGCTGTCTTTGATGCCACTAACTTGAAGTGTAACTTTTTTTTAAATGTCTTAAAAGTCGAGATGATCGACTTCATTGCACGGGGTTTTATCCCATATGGCTCGGTCTCTTTCTGCAGAGTGACCTGTCGAAAGCGTCGCACAAAGCACGAACTCCGTAGCTCCAGGGTTGACTTCCAGGAATCTCCGAGAAAAATGCATTCGTGAACCGAAATACTTAGCCCGGAATCGAACCCACAACCTTCAGAGCGCGAGGCAAACGGCTTAACCACTTCACCACGGAGATTCCCTTGTAGTGTGACTGCATGACACCACTCAACCCCACTGAAACAAACATGAAATGGTGATGGGAAATCCTAGGTCGGATAGCCACCTGTATAACAGAGTTATGTGTGGTGGTGTATGTGGTTATGTGAGGGCGAGATACAAGAAAACATCCATTGTTGAGGAACTTGTGAGGGAGACATACAGGGAATATCCATTGTAGGGGAACTTGTGAGGGCGACATACACGGAAAATTCCATTGCTGGAGAACCTGTGAGGGTGACATACACGGAAACATCCATTGTTGGAGAACTTGTGAGGGTGACATACACGGAAACATCCATTGTTGGAGAACTTGTGAGGGCTACATACACGCAAACATCCATTGTTGGGGAACCATTGAAGTAGAGATCATGGGACATGGTAGACAACATACAAATCGACAGCTATAGTTACCATAATAGGATAACCCAATAATTGATATTTAAATGTTCAACAGCTTCGCATTCTAATGGCAAAGAACGGTCTGTGTAAAATAGTGTGGCAATGTGGTTTAGCGACAGACCGAGTAATCACCGAAATAAGTGGACACCTTAGCGTCGAAACACAGCGGGGCACTCGTTTGCTTTGACAGCGGAAATTACTGACTCAGACCGGTGTTACAAACCTCTCACTCGGATGTGGAGGATAAGTGGAAACCGTCTCACTATCGGTGAAAACAAGTGTATGCGCGTGTTACAATTCTAGATGTGAAGTGTTCACTCAATAAAGTGTTAACAGGCAAGAGGGCTGACGTCATTGCACCGGGTTTCATCCCACATAGCTTTGTCTCTTTCCACAGGGCAGCCTGACAAAATGGTGTCTCACAGAACACGAACTCGGTAGCTCCAGCCACGATTCTCCGAGAAAACTACAACCGTGAATCCATCGACGTAACCAGGAATCGAACCCACCACCTTCGAAGCGCGAGGCAGGGGTTGTAACAACTTCTCCATGGAGACCCCTAAGTGTTCACAAAATACATTCCCGTATTCGGATTTTTTTTTTTTTAATGTTGCATGTCCTTTAGAATCAACTCCATCCCCTAGGGTGATTTTAACGTTCAGTGGTTTGCCTTTGCCGGTCTCCCTGACCAAGGTGTTAACGACATTGTTCGTAATCCCGTATATCCACGTGGGGAAAACAGCAGCTGCGGGAATCGGCAGCGGTTCGCGGCGCGCTGGTAACTTAGGGGGTATGTGAGCCGGTCGTTCAGAAAGCAATGGCAAACTACGGAACGTAAAACTTGCCTAGCAAATCAACAGCAGCTGAAAAATGCTGGTGTTGACTGCAAAATCCTGTAAGGGATATGCAACATTACAAAAATAAAGTTTGTCATTGCTTTCTTAGCTTTAAATCAATGTCTAAGTCCAAGTGGCCGGTATTGGCAACGATCCTAATACGCCGCCATCATCGCACAGGAAGTTAAATGGCAAGCGCATTAAGCACTGCGGGGACGCTGCTATTCAATTTAAACTGACACTAAATCTATCTCTATACCCATCCACCCACCAACCCACCATTCTATCCATCCATCCACCCACTCACCCATCCATGCATCCACCAACACATCCATCCATCCACCCGTCCATCCACTCGTCAATCCACCCACCCACCTACCCACTCAACCATCCACCCATCCATCCATCCACCCATACACCCACCCAACCATCCATCCACCCACCTACCCATTCATCGATCTACCCGTCCATCCACTCGTCCATCCATCCACCCACCCACCTACACACTCAACCATCCACCCATCCATCCATCCACCTACCCATCCAACCATCCATCCACCCACCTATCCACCCAACCATCCATCCACCCACTTACCCACCCAACCATCCATCCATCCACCCACCTACCCACTCAACCATCCACCCACCTACCCACCTATCCATCCACTCACTTACCACCCAACCATCCATCCACCAACCTACCCACTCAACCATCCACCCATGGATCTATCCACCAACCCAACCATCCACCCAACCATCCATCCACCCAACCACCTACCCACCCAACCAACCAACCATCCACCCAACCATCCATCCACCCACCTACCCACCCAACCATCCACCCACCCAACCATCCATCCACAAATTTATCCACCCAACCATCTACCCACCCATCCATCCATCCACCCACCCAACTACCCACCCAACCATCCATTCATCCAACGACTTCCCATTGGTCTTTAAATGTTGTGTGTCCATTAAGAATGATGATGACCATTCATTTCATCCAGGGGATTTGAAAGTTTGCAGCCGTGAGTTCTAAGATGGCTGGTAAGGCCTACTTTGCCTGGAAATGTTGTTTGACAATGTCAGCAAAGAATGCTTGACGTTCCAGGAGGAGGAAAGTGGTTATGTTCAGCCTTTTTTTTTTTTTACAGCTCTTGCAGCCCTGTTCGCTTCACAAGTGACTATACCCTTGCGTAATTATGTATTCCACTAATGTCGGTCTTTGGCAGCAGTCTCTCAAGTGTCGTGATGAACTCCAAAAGCTGTTAGTGAGATCTTTAGTGTCTTTAAAGCGTTTCCTCTGGCGCCATGGGAGGTTTACCACAGTGCAGTTCACGAAAAAAAAAAAAAATCGTTTAGGGAGCCTGTGATCTGGCACGCGAGTCTAGTGAACAGCCCATCGAATCTTCATTTTTGGAGTGTGAACGCTCTTTCTAGAACTTCAGTGTCTGGGATCTTATCTTGTCATTTAATCTCCAATAGCTTCCTAAGGCAGACTGTGTGGAAATGGTTTAATTTCCTAGCGTGTCGCTGGTAAACAGTCCAGGTTTCACAAGCATATAGCAGTGTCTTTAAAAATACGGGTCTAGAACAATATGCCCGATACGTCTTAACTGACTAAGTGACATGGGATTATTAACCATCTAAAGCGACTTTCCATAGCTGCCATGGGTTTATCAACAGTTGTGTTCCCTATGCTGTCATCTACTGCCTATAGTGCCTATAATATCTTGCGGTGTAGGACAGAGGGGTCTCGAGTCTGGGGAATTAAGGCAATTAAGGCCGCCTGGCTAGTGCAGTTGCTGCAAACTGTGCAGGTTGTGGTTTTCTATTTGCCTCAGACAGAAAACAATACACACCTTGTCGGAAATTCGAACCCGAGCCTCCCAAATGAAAACTCCGCATCCTAGCTACTTGGCCAGCCGCAAATGGATCGCGTCTGGTAAGGATGAGGCAGCGAGGTGTGACGAAGGGATCTGGCCGACGCTCGACGCTCAGAGGAAAGGCGAAACGGACATATAATCAGATTGCTACTGGAACTATTAGTGTTGGAACTCTTCGCTGGCTGCTGAGGATGGGGTAGGAGCGCTTATGGGAATGCCCCGAATGCTGTGATGTCGGTTCCTAAATCAATCAATCAATCAATCAATCAATACTCAATTTCACTATGCAGCCCTCTTTCATTTGATATATAATACAACATGTCTACTACCATATTAAAAACTTTCAAGTCATAGCTGTGACACTTTCCATTTTCTACCATCCATTTGTTTATCCAAACCGACTTTTTCTTTGGCACTGAATCAGTTGCGGACGGCGTGTAAAGAGGTCCCATTACTTAATGTCTTGGCAGGCAAACGCACTACCCGATTCGCCATCGCTGCTACAACACTGCTGCACACTGATATACCGTTTATACGAGCGATCTAATTTATGGGTTTATTGTTCGTCTTTCTTAACGGCAACGCCTAGTTAAGCCACCCGCCTATTTATTTACTCACCGTGTACAGTCCAACTCGGGTTGATACTCCAACATCTCTAGAACTACACACTGCGACACACTGTTTATGTTTAGTTAACCTTCCCGAGAATCATCTAGCCTCCCGCCTCCTCTGGCTGTTTCCTTCTTCCTAGAACGCAAGACCCGCCACTAGCCTAGAAATCCGACAGTTTCAGTGTAATAACACTTCACGCCAGGGCGATAAAAACTACACATATCTATCGGGTTACACTAGTAACACTCTAGCATGACCTCGGCGCTGGGACAACATTACATTGAATAAGTTATAGAATTGCCACCGATGGTCGGTTCAGTCGATCGAAGGTGGTGGCCTGGCCCGCTGGCTGGAATAGCTGTTTTCACAAAACGAAATGGGAAACTAGGTCACGTGGTTTGTGGCGCCAGAGTAACGCGCAAAGGTTTCCGCACAGCAGGTTACATGACGTCACAATGCTGTCTGAATTGAGTTAATTGATATTAGTTTATTACAGCACTCTGGACATTTCCTTACGTGCTCTGTCTTCATCTTCAACAGCCAGCGAAGAGTCCCAATAATAATGGTATCAGCTGTAGTTTGATTTTTGTCGTTCTGACCTTCCCTCGGAGTCCTGCGTGTCGGCCACATCCCCTGGTCACCCCCGACGGCACCATTCTCTCCAGGCCTTGATGATGTATCTGTCCTTCCATATTATACACATGATCCCACGTCTGCCTTATCATGCACCAATACCTTACCCTGCAATTCCGACCCGGCCAATCTGTCCTCCTGTTCGTTTCCCACCAGACCAGAATGCCCGGGGTAAAATATCCAACAGAATCTCCATATCTTTTTTTTTTCTTTAATTGGAGCACGATAGATGACTTCACCCTGTTGAGTATGCCCTTCTTGGGTCTGTTACGAGGCATGGCAAAGAGGGGGGGGGGGGGATGTGAGTGGTCTCGAGGTATGGTGTCCGTCTCGAGTGCTCTGGTCGCGGGTTCAAGCCCCGGTGAGGGCCGGGATGTTTTCATGTGAACTTCTAGTAATAAGATTTCCCCTGGTCTCTGGGTAGTGGCCGGTCTCCCTGGCCCAGGGGTTAGCAGCTTTCTCCGTAACCCCGAATACTCTCGTTGTTGACGTGAGCGCACGAGAATTGGAAGCGGTTCGAATCGTGCCAGTGACATATGAGAGTATGGAGCCGGTCGCTCGGAAAGGAATGGCAAACTACTGAGCGTAAGCATGCCAAGAAATCAACAATCAGCTGAAAGATGCTGATGTTGACAGCGATGTCCTGTAAATGATATGGAAAACATTCTGGTTAGTGAGATCGGACGCCCGTGTGTTATGATGTTGATCCGGCGACTAAACTAAACTAAAACCCGTGTGCCGTGATGTTCATCCAAACACATAGCCCCAACCACACATTCCCCCACCCACACAAACATCCCCTGCCAACCCACACATCATGCACCCACCAACACATACCCCCATCCACACTTTCCCCACCACACAATCTCCCCCCACCCACACACACATCCTGCACCCAACGCTACACACATCCCCAACCCACACATATCCCCCACCCACACAATCTCTCCACCCAGACACACGCCACATCCATCCCCCATCCCACACACACACACTCTCACTCACCCACACATCCTCTACACATTCTCCACCCATCCACCTACACACTCCCGATCACCCATCCCCCATCCACTCATCCCTCAACCACATATTCCCCTACCCACACACACAGTGTATATAAGCATTCACTGTGTACTTTCTCTTGTACAATTCCGCTACCTTCAAATATTATTTGTTTGTGCCCGCCAGTCTGAAAACGAGGTTACAAATTGCCCGAAAACTTAGCTACCATTTTCTAAACTTAATTTTCCTTTTCACTTTCTGCACTTCAACTCCAAGCGAAGCAGACGCTCACAATTAACTCACGGCAAGCCATGTGTTGGCCTGTTCATGGCAGGTTGGCTTTTGCTGCTAAGATGTTCTACATGAATCAAATGGTCAATCTTACTACAACCCAAGCCGAAATACCCAACACATAACCTGACTGCTACTAGTACCATTAGTCTTGGCACTCTTCGCTGGCTGTTGAAGATGAGGGCGGAGCACGTATAGGAATATCCCGAGTGCTGAGATGTCGGTTCTTGACTCAACTTAACTTCAACCTTCCTTAGTCGCCTCTTACGACACGCATGGTATGTTACAGTGTTACTATTCCTTGCGTCGCTGATGGGCCGCAATTAGAAATGGGCGATTTAGTGTGACAAGACGCTGACTTCTTGTTCAGAAAACAACGGCAAACTACGGAACGCACAATTGCCTAGTAAATGGCAGACAGCCAATACGGGCTGGGGTGTCTGCGACGTCCTGCACACTTATCACCATTATACTTAGGTACTTTGTTTTTATATTCTTAGGTGCACACTTCATTGCTTGTTACAAGGAACAGTTAGACACTCCTGCGCTCGAAGTACACGTATTCCTGCAGCGAGGTGCCGTCGTCATTTAGAGGTGACAGGTTCGAATCCCGGTCGGTAACTATAGCTTTCAATTGTTATGTTGTCTATTAAGTCCTCTAAATCTTTACTTCCTTCTTCTCCTTCTGTGAGCGCCAAAACAATACTATGTGTGTTTCTTTGTGAACTGTCTTAGTGGCCTCAAAGGGTTCTCCAATGGAATTCATGAGACAGATTCAGCGCGTTAAACCTGTCAGTATGAATTACAAACAGGTGTGTGTAGTTCCTGCGAAAAGATGAGACATAACTAAACACGGACACAGTGTA
>JACEFZ010005640.1:370000-472500 GCA_014155875.1 Cepaea nemoralis
ACTTTGGGTAGATTTTTAACTCGAAATTTTGCCCGCTGTTATGCTACTCTTTTTCGATCTCCAACTGCCAAGGGATTTTTTACGTGCACAACAATACACACGGGCGTCCGATCTCACTACCCAGAGACCAGGGGAATTTCCACGTGAAAAAATCCCGGTCCTTCCCGGGGCTTGAACCCGGGACCTCCAGCACTCTAGGCGGACACCATGCATCGAGACCACTCAGCTCCCTCCATCAATGAGATTGATCTTTTAAACTGGTGTAACAATGATAACATCGTCCATCAATGTGATTGGTCTATTATAATGTTGAACTAGCGCCATGTATCAAATACTCCATGTGACGTGGAAAAGTCTCCTTGAACTTATTGTGTTTTGTTTACATTGGATGGAATGGTTGAGAGGCTACGGCGTCTGCCTTAAGCTGAGAAGTTGTCGGGTTCGAAGCCCAACATCGAGGCAGATGTTCATGAACTCAATGTTTAATAGAGCCGCCTTGTTCATTTCTGCAGTCAGATCGGATACTGGAAGACCCCGGTTAACGTCGGGGTTACGTTCTTGGAAAACACAACGTTAAGTGAAAGGACGTATAGTTAAACACTATTTCCCATACAGTGTATTGTGTACTAAAGTAATGTTTATTTTGATGGTTGTTGATATTTATTGGCTAAATAGAGGTGGGTTGGAGGGCGATTGGTAGAGTCATTGGGAGGTAGAGGCATTACATTCTGCCTCTTCATCTGAGGATGAAACTGTAACCTCTTCCTACCTTTTTTTCTGGCCCTTCTTTGCTCGAACAAAACATTTGTCTAATGTCTGCTGCACAGTAACCATCCTCCTCAATCATGGCCTTTAACTCTGCAGGGAAACGCTCTACAGCTGCAGTATCAGCACTCGCCGCTTCACCTGTTGTTTGAATGTTGTGCAGATGTGAACGCTTCTTAAAGCGCTCAAACCAACCACGACTCGTTCCAAAACCATCATCAGCATTACTAGTACTGCTCTCACTTGCTTTCTTAGCTAGATCTTCATAGAGATACTTTGCTTTCTCCTAGATAACCATCTTGCTCACAGGAATATTCCGTTGGTTCTGATCTTCAATCCAGATGACCAATAGTGCTTCCATATTCTCCATAAGAATACTTCTGGTACGAGTGATCTTGGAAGCACTCAAAGGGGTTACGTTTTTAACATACTCTTTGATTTTGTCAGCACCTGCATGAATTGTCCCTCAAAACGACGTTATGGCGAAACGTAGCGACGTAAAGTGAAGTTAGTCACCTATGTGACAACGACGTTATAGCGAAAGACGTATAACGAAGCGACGTATAGCGGGGCCTTCCAGTAACTAGTCTTCGTGAATAAGGGAAATAACCCAAAAGTGTCGTGTGCCAGTTGTACATGTTAATCCCCCGGAATGTTAGAAATTTCTCTTCTTCCCATAACCCCCTTCCCCTCCTTTTTTTTGGTGTTACTGATATCCATGAGGAAATTAAACATTAGTAATACCTTAACGCCGTCCTCCCTGGCCTGGAGGTTAAACAACTTTCTACGTAATTCTGTTTATCCACGTTGGGTGAGAATTGGTAGCAGTTCTCGCCACGGTGATGACTTACGGGATAAGTGAGCCGGCCGCTCAGAAAGCAATGCAAACTACTGAGCGTAATCTTGCCAAGAAATCAACAATCAGCGGCAAAATGCTGGTGTTGACAGCGATGTCCAGTAAAGGATATGCGAAAGAAAAAAAAATACCTTAGCGGTAGCGGTTTTCGCCGCGTTGGTAACTTAATGGGTATGTGAGCCGGTCTCTCAGAAAGCAATGGCAAACTACTGAGCGTAATCTTGCCTAGTACATCAACAGCAGCTGAAAAATGCTGATGTTGACTGCAACGTCCTGTAAGTGATATGCACACACAAAAATACCTTGACCTATCACAATGTGCAAGGCCAACTACGCAGAGTTGGCTTGACACTGGCAGCCCCTTTCTGCAGACAACTGTATCTGAAATGTCCAACTAACATTGAAACAGTCTCAACGAACGAATACCGAAGAGTCAAGAGTTAACCTCACTGCATTCTGGACATTTCATTACGCATTTTGTCCGCATCTACAATAGCCAATGAAGAGTCCCAATACTCTTAGTACCAGTAACAGTCTATTTGTAGCCCCCCCCCCCCCCCCGAACCTGTTCGGAGTCTCGAGTGTCGGTCAAACCCCCTGACCACTCCTTGCAGCACCATTTTCTCCAAGCATCGACGATCTATCTACCCGTTCTTCTGCACCACACACACACACACGCACACACACACACACACACACACACACACACACACACGACTTCAATGGGTGCCGACCACATCTATCCCACCATGCACCAACATCCTATCAAAGAATGCAGACCCAACCAACTGTAAGCCCGCTTTCCCCCCCCCCCCCCTCTCATAAAACCAGCATGACGAAAACCGATGAAAGTCGGATCTTCTACAAGGACTCTCACGCGATGTTGAAGACTCCCTAGGGAGTAGATTTTCCTCCTTTTACCTAGAAAAATCTCCAGAACTGGGATGTTAGAACTATCTATGAGAAAATAAAATGTATTGACATCACAACACCAACTCTATCTGTAAAAGAATCTTTGTTTCCGTACAGCAAATCACACTGCATTTATCAATGCGAGTGTGAAGGCCAAACATCTTACATAGGTAGAACGGGAAGGCAATTAGCAAGTGGAGTAGTCGAACATATACCAGTATGGGTGGAAATGAGAATTAAGCAGTCGTCAGGAATCTATGCGCAATCGAATGGCTATAAAACGCTATAATCATCGATTTCTCAAAATCTCATAAAATATGGCCAAAACGTGAACAATTAAAGAGTGTTTCCTATGCTGTACTGTATTCCACAAACAAGAAACGCTCAAATATAGTGAGGCTTTGACAATTAAGCGGTTCCAGCTGGTTTTATGCAAAAAGAAAGAGTACGTTTTAAATTTGAATTTACGGTGGTGAAAACAAATGTTCGACATTCGAACAATACCTGGGACTATGTGTTTTAATTGTTTCAGCTGAAGTATTATTTATTCATTCAGTTTATATGATATATAACACTGCTGTATGAACCTGGCTAGATGCAGCGAAATATGCCAGGCATTACATCGTGCATGATATTGTATGTGGCTTTTGTGTTTAATTTCACTGAGGGAATACACTGTTTTGAAACATAATGAGATAAATATTTTCACTTTATGCGAAATAAGCAGATTGGTTGGTTGGCTAGTTGATTGATTGATTGATTGATTGATTGATTGATCGATCGATCGATCGATCGACATGAATTGATCGACACTTAAGAGGGACGTGTATATGAATCTTTAAAGTACTATGGGTATTCAAAGAAATAGCACTATCGAAAGTCAGTAGGTCACCTGAATGCCAAGATAGGATCGGATAACACGGGTTTGAAGACATCACGGAGATACACGAACTTGGAAGTAATGAACGAAAATGGAGAATTATTCACCACATTTTCGCAGTTAATTAATATAGCATATTAGCAAGTGATTTTCCTAATTAAAAACCATATAAAACAGCGTATGTATCATCAAACAACAATTCAGGAAATCAAATTGAATACATCTGTATCAACAAGACCTGACACTCAATCAGCGACGTGGTTAATATCATCCCGAACGTATTGCCTCTAAGCACATTTCCTGCTACCTGTCTGACTCTGGTTCGACATTTAAACACACGTTAGTTGTTTAAAAACAATGTCCCGTGGATTTTATTTAATGTGGTGTTATCTCTACGAATTTGTGTTTTGATGATCCACAAATGGTCTGCACATTCATAACACCTGCATTAGGCTGCCGAGAGAAGACAATTGGCCATTACTGGAACAAACAGCAGTAGAATTAACAACATAACATCAACAACCTCCAGCCTTGTTTATTTCTATTTTAATCAGTGAATCTATTCAGACATCCTCGTAACTTCACCTTACCATTACACCAGTTCAGCTTTGTCGATCCATAGCAGTTAATTGGTCATTATAGCTATAGCATAGCGACGGTGATCACTATAGATCTTAGCTATAATATTTCAACCGGACATTTTTTGTTCAGGATATTTACTGGTGGCTCTCAAAGTAATGCCGCTGGCTGAGGGTTTGAATGTAGAGAAAGATGCTGGGATAACGCGATAAATGTGTCGACAAATTATCTTGGTAATAGCTTTTCTGTTGACTCCGTGTATTGATCAGTAGCAGGGCGTATGAGTGGAAGCCGGGAACATCTCATTAACACTGTGATATTGGTATGAAGTGTTTTGTTCTCGCTGCTGTTCATTTCACACACACACACACACACGCACACGCACACGCACGCACACACACACACACACACACACATATATATATATATATATATATATATATATATATATATATATATATATATTATATATATATATATATGACGGTCTCCCGTATACCTGCGTTCGAAACGTAAACTTGCCAAGAGATCACAGCGGCAGGAATGCTGGTTTTGACGGTGATGTCCTGTGAAAAGGATATGCATATATATATATATATATATATATATATATATATATATATATATATATATATATATATATATATATATATATATATATCTGTGTGTGTGTGTGTGTGTGTGTGTGGTGACACCTAGTCTTCTTTGCAGACGAACGTATATGGATTGGATATAAAACTCCATCGCACAACGCCTGGGCTTGGATTCAGAGAACATGTGTTGCCCGTGCATCATGATCCCTCTCTTGGCCTTGCCTTGTTTTCTCCAGAGGAAAGGATAACCAGTATGTCTGGAACAAGGTAGGCTGCAGATGCTGCCGGCTCAGCATCGCATCTCCATGCAGCAGAAGGTGAATAACGGCCAGTCCCTCATATCCGGGGGATTTTGACTTAGAGATGTTCAGCCATATCCCTCAACTGAGAGCCTTAGACCTCTAGAATTGGCACAGTTATCTAAGTAGGAAACATAAAGGTGCTACATAGAGCCTGCACTTTTGTATGGATATGAAGCGTGGAAATTAAGCAGTCAAGCTGAAAAACATCTGATGGCTGTCGAAATGTGGTTTCTGAGGAGAATGCAAATAATACCATGGACAAACAGAAAAATCACAGACCAAGTCCTACAAGAAACAAATGAAAATCGTAAACTGTGTAGAGAAATTAGACGCAGACATTCAACATTTTTTGAACATGTTACTGAGAAAAATAAATTAGAGAACTTGGTGACAACTGGCAAGATCGAGGGGAAGAGAACAAGGAAGAAGAAGACAGTGAAATAAATACGTGGATGGCTTGATCACATGGCATGGTCGAGACAAGAACACTGACCTTATCCACGACTCTGGTGATCGAGTGAAATGGCGAATCATGACCGCCCAAGCTTACCGGCATGGCACATGATGGATGAATGGATTCAAGTAGGATCGTGTCATCTAAGGAACCTCGACTGGTGTAATGAGCCATTCGCCGTTTCACCGTGAGACAGTTTGAACTTAGACATCCATGGCTTAATCTTTGAGACAAGCATATGACTACTGGCAGGATCAACAAAATATCTATCGCACAGGCGGATTGTTCGCGAGCACGCAAGCGAAGGGTAGCGATCGCTCAGCGCACCCCCTCGGTACGCGGTGATACATGCAAAACCACTGGACGCTACCGACGAGCTTCAAACTACGCCAGGCAGGACTGGCCGAAAAGCTATGCGAGCTTAATGATTGCAGGCCCACTACTCATCGAGAGAGAGAGAGAGAGAGAGAGAGAGAGAGAGAGAGAGAGAGAGAGAGAGAGAGAGAGAGAGAGAGAGAGAGAGAGAGAGAGAGAGAGAGAGAGAGAGTAGGCGCTTATCGAGACCTTCGTCGAATCTTCGTACAAAAATTTCTCTTTCGCGCGCTCAAACCGCGACTCCGGCTTCGCGCTGCGGTCAAATTCTCGAAACGATTTGCCTCGCTAACTTGCGTCGGCTAGGAAGTTCCCGATTGGGTGCACCTCACGCTGCCATCCGAGACAAAGAACGCGAGACGCGGGACTGATCTTGCGAACCTGACCAATCCTCACATTATTAAATTCTACTCAACTCATTTCAACTCAACTAAACTCAGTTCAACTCAACTCATTTCAACTCAACTAAACTCAGTTCAAGTCAACTTAACTGAGTTCAGCTCAACTCAATTCAATTCAACTTATCTCAGCTCAACTCAATTCAAATCAACTCAACTTAGTTCAGTTCAACTCAGTTCAGTTCAACTCAACTCAGTTCAACTTAGCTCAACTCAATTCAATTCAACTCAACTCAGTTAAACTCAACTCAGACCCTACTAATAGCTGCACTACCGTTGATATAACTCTTGAGATCATTGGAAAAATCAAACCACTCAACCACTTCAAGGGGAACACACAACGGCGGGGTACCACATCCGATCTCTAGGCTATCACAGCCCTTGTAGAAATCTACAAATGTAAACATTATCATTCTAATTTTCATGTTTATCATAATAATAAGAAAATGAGGTGATGGAGGAGCCAGCATGCCCGCCTTACACTTCGTACGACCCATACAATATTATGTTCATGTTTTGTTGTACAATATTATCATCATCATCATCATCATCATCATCATCATCAGCATCATCATCATCAGGGACGCAGAGGTGTTTCCAAGGCACCAGGGCCGGGATCTATACTGGCCAAGACCTGCTGACACGTCCACGCCGTGCGTCCTGGGCAACAGGTCCCTTAGAGTACCAGGCTAACATCAGTAGGATCGTTGATTCCTCCAAAGTCGGAGAGTGTCTGCCTGCGTGGCGAGGAACCACCAGTCCGTACACCAATAAGCCAGACATGGGACAACGGATACTCACGCAAACCTCAAGTCCTGTATAACACCACACTGATGTTGGACAACAGGATGTCTTCATCCGACATACAGGACTTCACGCTGGAATTCACAGTCAGCGAACATAAGCAAGCATCATCATCATCATCATCATCATCATTATCATAGAAGATTATGTTGTTCATGTTTAAATATTTTTTTTTAAAGCAAAGTCCTGTTGTAGGAACTTGTTGTGGTTATGTGACGTATTAGGACCGTCGCCAATTTTAGAACTAAGTGCACCGATGATTAGGTGTCAGTCTTTCCCTGGAGTAGCAAACAGCGACTGCAGACCTCCAACACTTGTCCGATCGTGATCATGCCACTGTCAGGCTAACGTCCTGGCCGTTACACCAACCCGCCCGCTATGCTTTATTATTCAAAATTATTATCAAGCATTACTCTTCAATATTTCTTTTTTACGCTTTGTTCTTGAAGATTACTTTCATGCATTACTCTTTAAGATTAAATTCATGCTTTATTCCTCATGCTTTTGTTTATAAAACGATTATTTCCATGCTTTGCTCTACAAGATTATTTTTACGCTTTGCTCTACAAGATCATTTTCATGCTTAACTTTGCAAGATTATTTTCATGCTTTGCAATACAAGATTATTTTTACGCTTTGCTCTACAAGATTATTTTCATGCTTTGCTCTACAAGATTATTTTTACGCTTTGCCCTATGAGATCATTTTCATGCTTTGTTCTTACTGATTAATGTTATGCTTTATTCTACATGATTATTATTATGTTTTGCTCCACAAGATTATTTTCATGCTTTCCTCTATAAGATTATTTTAATGCTTTCTTCTACAAAATTATGTTCATGCTTTTAACTACAAGATTATTTTTATGCATTAATCTATAAGATGATTTTCATTCTGTGCTTTACAATATTATTTTCATGCATTTTTCTTGTTCTTCTTGATTATTTTCATATGTTACTCTACAAAGATTATTTCATGCTTTGTTCTACTATCGTTAATATTCTGGACAATTTCAAACCTCTGTGCGGGCTGTGCAGAGGAGCACAACCATTTTAACAATAATCTTCATGTTTGATCAAAGCAAGAAGATAATAAACTATCATCGCTAATTCTTTATAACTACGTGAACAAGGCTACTTACTTGAACTGTCAAAACAGTGAAGCAATAAATCTGAACATTGCAGACAACAGGCGTAAACCAAACTGCAACGAAATCAAGCTAACAGTAACACATTGTTGTACGTGCAGAGTGCCTGCTGCAAGCAAAGTTCCTATTTAACTTCCGCTCACGTCGGGCCATTGTGGCCCGCGTCTCTGGATCGATGGCGGAGAGTCACAATCAATTCTAAGTGACGAGATTGTGTTTCTCTTCGCGTGGATCTGTCTAGGTCTAGGGCCTTATCGCTGTAGTGTCTGTGTTCTTCTAAGGAACTCTTAGAAGAAATGAAGAAGGAGAAAGAGGGTGTGCAAGACAGCAAGGTTCCTATATAACTCATGATCTCATTCTTCGCTACTCTTTCGAGGGGAGGGCGCCACACCTAGTTATGAACATCAAGAGGCAGTGTGTGCGGCTTCAGCATTGGTTTGTTTCAGGTTTGCTAGCTGTAGATAGATGTCATACACAATAAAGGGCTCTATCTAGCCATGGGTTGGGTTCCTTTCTTAACAGTTTAGCGAATTAAAGTGCCTTACAGTTTATTCTTTGCGACTTCTAATTGCTCAGATCGCTCTACCTAAGTGATTCTCTCTAAGTGATTCTTGGGGGGAGGGGGGAGGCGTGTGATATAATCACATAGCAAATATTCTTGGAAGAACCCCAGATCCTATGCGTGAATCAAACCCGATACATTCTAATCTCGAGGCAGACATTTTAACCTCTCAGCCACTGATTCCACTGCAACTCCAGCAAAGAGACGGAGCACTAAAATAGATTGCACACAGACAAAAATAACCAGTCCTGTTTAGGACTAACTCGAAAGATAGCAAACATAGAGAGAAAATTAAAACTTTAAACCTCACAGAAAACCTTATCTCAATTATAACCAACGTTGTAGAAGCAGGTTGAACGAGGCCGAATTTGTGTGTGTGTGTGTGTGTGTGTGTGCGTGCGCGTGCGCGTGCGTGTGGTGTGTGTGTGTGTGTGTGTGTGTGTGTGTGTACGTGTCTTTTTCGTAAATACTGAACAGAACAGATTGTAAGATACCTGTCTACCCCAGTTACAATTACAGTTAATTTCCTATGATTTATTGGAAGTCGCAATCAATTCATGCATTCTTTTAAACACATAGACGAAAGAAGAAAAAAAACTAGTGGGTACTTCCCTAGTGACGTTTAATAATCCGGAAATTTATTTATTTATTTATTTATTTATTTATTTATATTTTGCGTTCGCTCGCTTTGAACTCAAGTGTAGTTCATACATGTCATATTACTTCTACAAGGCAGTCGTATTATCCACACTGCTATATGCTTGTGAAACCTGGACTGCCTACCAGCGACACGCTAGGAAATTAAACCTCTTCCACACAGTCTGCTTTAGGAAGTTACTGAAGATTAAATGGCAAGACAAGATCCCAGACACGGAAGTCCTAGAAAGAGCGACCATGCCCAGTATCCATACTATACTAATGAAGAATCAGATTCGCTAGGCTGGTCACTCGACTCGCATGCCAGATTACGAATGTTTTTACGGCGAGTTGTACTGTGGTAAACACCCCCAAGGCGGCCAGAGGAAACCCCTTAAAGACACTGAAAATCTAACTGAAAGCTTTTGGAATTAATCCAACACTTGGGAGACTGCTGAGAAAGACCGAAATTCGTGACGCACATAATTGTACATGAAATGAATGGTCATCAGCATTCTTGATGGCCAAACACCACTTCTAGTGCATTGGGCTGATTCTTGAGTGCGGATTAGCTTTCCCTATTACCAGTGCCCCTTGCCATTAGGCGAACTCACTCTGACTTCTGAAAAGTCAGTTGCATATTCTTTACAGGACATCGTAGTTAACCCCCACATCTTTTGGCTGGTTGTGATTTCTTGGCAAGTTTACGTTCAGTAGTTTGCTATTGCTTTCTGAACGACTAGCACCCATATAATTTTCAGAAAAAAACCAAGGCAAGGCGGTCTGCTGCCAGATCGCATGCAGCTGTGTTTCGAATGTGGGTATGCAGGATTACTAATTGCATCCATAACCTCTTCGCCACGGAGCCGGTCTGACTTCTGAGGTACTTGTAATCTATATCCCTAAATCAAGAATGAGAGGTCAACATTTTAGTCTAACTGGCTGGTGTAGGGGTTAAACCTGCTACCTTAGCATCGGCACAGTTAGTGACTGGTTAGCTTTTCCTATTACCAATGTCCCTCGCCTTCAGGCGAACCCACTCCGACTTCTCAGGTACTTGTAATTTAGTCCCTAATTCAAGGAGGAGAAATCAACATTTTAGTCCAGCTGCCTCCTTAGGGTTGAACCCGCTACCGCGCCATCAGCACACCGGAAGATTAAGAACGAGCTCTCTTACCCATTCGGTCATGGTGATCCGGAAGTGTTTATATTCCTGGGTAATTAAGCGTCTCTAGAGAAGTAACCTATTGTGTTGCTCGTTTATGTAAGTATTTTAATCGGTTTGTTCTTCTTGTCCCGTTGATGAAAACTTCGCTCGAAATGTACGGCTGTGTATTTTATATGCATGTTTTTTGTTTAATCCGTCGAGTTTCGTGGTCATTTTGAATTTGTTCTTTCCGTACTCTAGTGTAGGGTGTATTTTTAAAGACGGTGCAGTGTTTGTAAATATTGCCTCTCCAAGTTTTGTATTCACCATCTGTAAATGTCACGCAACATAATAGGTAAATACAAAACTTGGACCGGCAATATTTTCAAACACTGCACAGTCATTAAAAATACACCCTGTATTAGCTCGACAGCAGACCGCCGTTATCGATTTCACTACCTTTATGGCGTATGCACTAAAGAAAATATGTTCCTGCACTGGTTATATCTGTAGGCTGGTGGTACACCATTTTATGTGGTAATTGCTTGTCATGTGTCTTCCTACCAATCGCAACAAACGGATTAAGACAATACGTGACTGTCTGTTATTTGAACGGAATGTAGATTTTTGTTTTAAAAAGTCCGTTGCATATACTTTACAGGATGTTGTAGTCAACTCCAGAATTTTTTTGCTGTTTCTGATTTCTTGGCAAGTTTACGTATAGTAGTTTATGTTTAGCATTGCTTTATGAACGACTGGCACTCATACCGTTGTATGGAAACCAACGTAAGGCGGTCTGCTGCCCAATCTGTGGTTTGAACGCGGTATGCGGGATTACGAATTGCCTCCGTAACCCTTCCGCCATACAGCGAATACACCCATTCCATATTCCATGTATGTTTCGTCTGTTGCTGGTATTAATGAGCTCACGCCAAGTCTTTTGCTATCTCCTGCAGTTCCCTCTATGTCCTCCTGATCTCCGTCTTCTTCGTGTGTTTTAGGTCTTCCTTTATTTCGTTTGCCATGTGCGTCCCTATATAATGACTTTCTAGTTATAATACGAGGGGTGTTAAGAAATAATGCACCACATTGTTTTGTTTTGTGTTTTGTGTGTGTGTGTAGAGCTGTTTATTAAAAAAGCATGAAATTTATACACAGTGTTCATAGATATGTCATGTAAACATCGGTATTATTCAAAATAATCCCCATCAACTTGTACTGCTTTGTGCCGGCGTGAAACAAATGCATGCATTCCTTGCCCGTGCTAGATTTTGTCTTGATTATGTAGCCATTTCTTCGGTGCATGAATCCATCCATCATCTTCAAACCGTGTCCCACGGAGGGTATCTTTAAGTGGATCAAACAAATGACAATCAGAGGGTCTCAAATTGGGACTAGTGGTGAATGGGGTGGTACAGTCCAACCCATTTTGGTGATTGCTTCCCGTTTGCTAGACTCGTGTTAGGACGCGCATCATCGTGAACGAGCATTCGAGGGACCCATCTTGCGCAAACCTTAGAAAATCCGAGAGTTTGTATAAATGCATTAGCACAACCAGTGCTGACTAACAGCAGTAGTGTTGAGTAGTGATTCGCCTATATGTCAGAATAATGCCCTCGGCGCATTTCAACAATTCTGCCTTGATGGCTGTGGCAGAACGTCCACAGCGAGGCCGATCAAGCAGTTCCATATCTCCACTTCCTGATTCTTTGATTCTCTACATCCAGCGACTAATTGTACTTCTGTCGACTTCAAAATTTCCATAAAAATAACACAGACACGCATGAATGTTCACAGTAGTTTCCTTCTCTGCAACGAGAATATATCACAATTCGCTTCTTATAACCGCTAACGCGCTCCATTTCAATTGTTTAGGGCAGCCATATTATTTGGCTGCTTGGGTTGAAATTCGGTGCATACAATCGGTACATACCATATCCGAAGTTTGCAAAATTGTCTGCTTGTATCTTCACTATTAGCTGAGGAAAGCGAAGTGGTGGATTACTTTCTGAATAACCCTTGTTTTATTAAGTATTCTCAATTGATATCAAGTGTCCTACCCTGCGCCAGCCTCTTGTTCTTTTCACTTGATTAGTTGGAGCCTGTCTAGATCTCTTCCCAAGTTCCACATTAATGACCATTTTATTATTAGTTGGAGCCTGTCTAGATCTCTTCCCAAGTTCCACATTAATGACCATTTTATTATTAGTTGGAGCCTGTCTAGATCTCTTCCCAAGTTCCACATTAATGACCATTTTATTATTAGTTGGAGCCTGTCTAGATCTCTTCCCAAGTTCCACATTAATGACCATTTTATTATTAGTTGGAGCCTGTCTAGATCTCTTCCCAAGTTCCACATTAATGACCATTTTATTATTAGTTGGAGCCTGTCTAGATCTCTTCCCAAGTTCCACATTAATGACCATTTTATTATTAGTTGGAGCCTGTCTAGATCTCTTCCCAAGTTCCACATTAATGACCATTTTATTATTAGTTGGAGCCTGTCTAGATATCTTCCCAAGTTCCACATTAATGACCACTTTATTATTAGGTTGGAGCCTGTCTAGATCTCTTCCCAAGTTCCACATTAATGACCATTTTATTATTAGTTGGAGCCTGTCTAGATCTCTCCCCAAGTTCCACATTAATGACCATTTCATTATTAGTTGTAGCCTGTCTAGATCTCTTCCCAAGTTCCACATTAATGACCATCTTATTATTAGCTGGAGCATGTCTAGATCTCTTCCAAAGTTCCACATTAGTGACCATGTTATGATTAGCTGGAACCTGCCTAATTCGCTTCCAAAGTTCCACATTAATGACCATGTTATGATTAGCTGGAACCTGCCTAATTCGCTTCCAAAGTTCCACATTAATGACCAGGTTATACCATTTTGCCGGCTCTGTGGTGAAGGAGTTACGAATGCGATTCGTAATCCCACATACCTTGTTCAAAACACAGCTTCCGGAGATGTGGAAACAGATCGCATTGCGTTGGTTTCCATACACTGATATGATTGCGGATCGTTTGAAAATCAATGGCACACTACTGATCGTAAACTGGCTCAGGAATTACAAACATCCAAAAATTGCTGGAGTTGACTGCCACGTCCTAAGATAAAATTACCTTTTTTCTAAATACCATTGAGTCCTTCAGCTCTGCGCCGGCACAGAATAATGAATGTGTGTAATTTATTCAGAAAATTCCAGTTGCAAGACAATGACTTAGAAGACATCTTCAAGGACGTCACAATCAACCCCAGCATTTATTGGCTGCTTGTGATCTTCTAGGCTGTGGTCCATTCAGTAGTAGAAGAAGCAAACATTACACAAAGGCTTGCTGATGTGAACACACCAAACCTTGAGGTGCCTAACCATATGTTGAGCACCATTAAACCTCATCAATCGAGAAAATAAAACGAAGAATGAATAAGATATATTCGCAAACAAGCAATCAATTTTATTGTAGCATCTGTGTTCTTTTTTAGAGACTTCCGATCCAATATGGCAGACAGGAGGTAGATTTGTTAAGACTTTAGAGTAGTTTTGTTTCTGGCTAAGCATTTTTTTTGTTTTTTTGTTATTGCTATTTCGGGCTTGTAGTTCCGTCAACCAGCTGCTAAGTTGAGTGCTTGATGCAACACTGTGAGCTGTGAATGTCATGTTGAATGCTTTTTCATATGTAAGCTGGTTTGTGTTGTGAACTGCGAGCTCAGAAAAAAATGGCGGATGGCGGGTTGCTAAAATAGTTGATTTTCCTTATGCAGTAATGCGTGTGCAGCATCTGGTTTTTCTAGTGACTGCTACTTCAGACTATGAAATGTAATTTTAGTGAGAAACATCTGTGTTGGCATTCTTGCAGCGGTCTTATGCATGCATGCGTGTGCGTGATGTTGGTTTTGTCCGTAACTACGCAACTACAGTTTGTTCTTTCATATAAACATACAGAAATGCAGTGGTTAACAAATGGATCGATACAAATTATTACGTAACACCATAATTCAATTTTCATTGCAATGGTTATTTCTGCTCAATATTATTTTATTCATACACAATAAAGAGATTATCACTGCAGAAAAAAAGCAAATGTAAATGTAATAATAGAACACGAACATCGCCGTGAAACGGGCAATATTGAATATTTATTATTCAATACAGATTCGCCTGGTGATCAGCAAATATTTCTTTCCTGTGAAAGGCTATAGGATTACACAGGCGATTCTAACCACAGTTATATGTGAACCTATGGTCGTTCTTAGTGAAAGTTTTGATGAGCATGTCTGTCTACCTGTCTGTCTGTATGCCGCCTGCACATCAGCCTGTTCATCCTCTGTCTGTCCATCCCCCTGTCCGTCTGTATATCTGTCTGTCTATCTGGCAGCCTGTCTGTCTGCCCGTCAGTCTGTCTATCTGTCTGTCTTTGTGTCATCTTTCTGTGTGTCACTTTGTGCGTCCTCTGAAGGTCATTCCATCCGTCCCTCCATCCCCCCGTCTGCCTGTCTAACTAGTAAGTAAAGTCAAGGTCCCTCCTACACGCCTTAAGGTACACTGGGGCCAGTGTTGCTAGTTCCATATTGTATAGACCAATCGGCACTCTTCGCATCACGTGACCAGTATTACACCGGCCGCCTTCTCTTCCCGAGACATTTCCTAGTTCCCATTTTAAGCTGGCTCGACCTGAGAGCCAGGTAAGTTTTTACAAACCCCTCTTATGTGGATTAGAACTAATGACCACTGGGTGGGCAGGCGAGCCTCTAGCCATTACCGTAACCGTGGCTCCCACGCTAGCTAGCTAACTGCCTATCTACACACCCACTCACCCATTGACCTACATGCATAAGTACTTTCGTATCGCTGGGGCTACAGAGTTGTTTCTGTGTGCAATTCTATCGGCAGACGGTCTGTTATATTGCCGCGAGAGACCGCGTTAGATGGGTTAGAACACAGTGCAATGAATTTGATTCTCTCGCCCTTATTTTTTAACCTTTGCTAAACTTTACCGACTTCAAATAAGCTTGGCCGAGTTGGTAAGAGCGCTCGTTCTTAAACGTCCAGTGTGCTGATGCTGAGGTAAGGGTTCAACCCCACCACTGGAAAGTTGGCTCAAATATTGTCTTCTCGTACTTAACGTGGGGACGTAAATTACAAGTACCTCTGAATTCGGGGTGGGTTGGCCTGATAGCGACGGACACTGGTAATAGGGTAAGCTAATCCACACGTACGATTCAGTCCAGTGTTACTAGATGTAGCCTGTTTTGGCTATGATAGCGTTCAAAGCCAGCGAGCGAAAAAACATAATAATAATAACAATAATTTAATAGTGTTAATAACACATGGATAACTATGTATCTTATTCTTTGAAATACGTCGGCAGCAATGGATGTGAGAGTTACACAATGATTGGGCAGCGACAGAACTAAGAAAATCATGTTACGGACGCAGTTCGTAATTGGAGTATGTTGTTTGTCCATCAAGAATGATGGTGACCATTCATTTCATCTAGTGGGGTTGAAAGTATGGAGCCATGAGTCTTAAGATGGCTGTTAAGGCCTATTTTGGCTCGAAATGTTCTTTGACAATGTGGGCAAATATTGCTTGACGTTCCACGAGGAGGCTCTCCTGCAGTGGTTTTTCTGCCCAGCCTTTTTTTCCACAGCTCTTGCAGTCCTGGTTGCTTCACCCTTGCGTAATGATGTACGCCACGAATTTCGGTCTTTGACAGCAGTCTCCCAAGTGTCGTAATGAATTCCAAAAGCTTTTAGTGAGATCTTCAGTGTCTTTAAAGCGTCTTCTCTGACCGCCTTGGAAGCGTTTACCACAACGCAGTAAAAAGTTTGATTTAACTTCATTTGATTTAACTTTATTTTAAAAGGGTAACAAATTGGGCACGCAGACCAGTCCTACATTCGGCCCTTCCAATCATTCATTTTTCATTCATCAGTAGTGCATGATACATGTTTCGTTTAGGGATCCTGTGATGTGATATGGGAGTCAAGTGACAAGCCCAGCGATTCTGATTCTTCATTTGTCCATCCATCATGTGCCACGCCGATAAGCGTGGGCGGTCATGTTTTGCCATCTCATTCGATCACCAGAGCCGTGGATCAGATCCGTGTTTCGATTTCGACCATGCCACGTGACTAAGCCATCCAGGTATTTACTTCTCGGCCTTCCCCTTGGTCTCTTCCCTTCGATCTTGCCAGATGTCACCAAGAAAAATTTTACTGTCTACGTCTAATGTCTCTAATCAATGTACGATCATCATTTGTTTCTTGAAGGACTTATTCATTGGTTTTTCTATCTGTCCATGGTATTCTTTGCATTTTCCTCAGAAACAACATTTCCACAGCCATCAGATATTTTTCAGCTTGTCTGCTCATTGTCCACGGTTCACATCCATACAAAAGTACAGGATTTATATAGCACTTCAACACTATTTTTCTCGTTTCAATTGATATCTTTTTATTAGTCAGTATGTAGTAGAGTGTAGATACAGGGAGTGGACGCTCTTCTGGGACTTCAGTGTCTGGGATCCTGTCTTGCCATTTAATCTACAATAGCTTCCTAAGACAGATGTGGTATATTTTTTCGAAAGCCGCAACGTCGCTGTGAATATTCCTCACAATAACATTTCAAGATTACCACCGCAACAGTGCTGGTTTGTTTCCCACTTCTAAAATCCCAATTTTACAACAGACTCATGTTCGACGGGATAGCCAAATACTTGGATGGGAAAAATTAATATAAAAACAGCAATGACCGGTTCACGGCCTCATTGTGCATACCACGAACTCATAGTCACTAGGAGAAGCCGACTGTGAATGCAGGAATTGGTAGTCTCCAAAATCTCTACAAAAACAAGATAGAAAAGCAAGTCGAGAGAAAGAAGGACCAACAAACCAGCAGCCAATGTATTTGGAAACTCAACCAAATCTAGGACCTGACATCTTGGTGTTGACACGTGGTGTGGGAGCAATTCAAAAAGAATGAAGGTAAACACAATAATATATTTTATATTACGCTAGTCAGTGTCACGAGATCGCCATGAGTTAACCAGATAATGATAATACCGACGTTTGCTTGGCGTATATTTTCTAGGCCACAACAGTCGTACTAACAGAGTAAATACAGCTGCACGGGTTACATCGGGTCAGCACATATACACATTTGGTGGTGAGTGAGAGGAATGGATACACCGCGTTGGCAGTTCATAAACAGTTAGAATCACATAGCCTTGCCCGCTCAGGATATGGAATAGTTCCGTCTGTCATCTATAGTTCCGGACATCAGACGGAATGGCGGTTTTGACTGTCACCACATGACAGAATGTTGGGGGCTTGTTATTGGAAACAGTGGAACACCTGCCGGACATCAACCACGTCACGTGCACAATGTAAGGTTGTTTGGAAAACCATGATTGGCAGCTTGGTATCGAAACCCTTTGTTGGAACTCTACAGTAACTCTCTAGATTGTTTTGGATGTCAGAACCAGTGATGACAAATCTAACATTGATGGAGCCAGGGGGGGGGGGGATGGATCCCTGACAGGGGATGATCTGCCCAATGTGCCACCTGTGTGGGCATAAAGGATAACGTCACGTGGCCAACTTTGGGAGTTTGCCATATAAACCCGAGTTGGGGCCAACTGGGGGACTTGAAAATGTGGCTCTAGGCGGGAGTGCAAGGGCACTGTGGTTCTGATGAAATAATGTCTACCGTGTGTTAATTAGTGACTTAATTTTACACGTGCCTATCATGGCAGATGTAGATATGATTGATAGGACTCCAGTAGTGCCATTTAAGGTATAACCTATTATAATATTAGTTCTAATTAATTTAGGCAGTAGCCGTGTTAGAATAGAGTAGTGTAGTGGTGATAAGCTATGCTAGTTAAGAATAGAGTAATGATGGATAATTGGGTGACGGGGAAGTTGCCGCTGGGGTTTTGCACTCTGTATTGGTCTTTCCTTGTCATAGCCTGATTCGGCCCTAGGTGGGTAGCTAATCTGCTCTATGACAGAGTTTAGTTAGCTAAAGATCCCTGAGCAAGGCAATAGGCTTACACTCAGCCGGTAGGATCAGTGACTAGTACTATCACCAGATGTGTTGTTTCTATCCTAGGTTCCCTACCAGATCCGAGGAAACTCAACAAGGTTTTAGGAAAGGTTCAAATCCCATTCGGAAGAACACCAGTTGAACAGTCAATAAAGTTTCGTACAGAACGTAACTAAAGCTAGAAGGAAGATGATTCACCAAAGAGGGGTGATGATTGTTGATGCACCACACAGCATCAGACAGTAGTAACTAACCGAGAACATTAATTATAATAGTTACATAGTGTGATATAATCTCGTGTAATAGAACACAAGACATGATACTTGAGGCTAGATAGACACGAGTTAGGATCAAGTACATTAACAATTAACATTAATAACTGTGTACACACTACAAAGGACTTGTGCATTCTTTAGGAACGATAGGAACGTACATTGTGTAGGGTGCAACCGGTCAATGATTAACTGTTATTACCACCGGTGTCTATTTCGGATGATCATGAAATGGGATTACCAGAGGTCTACAGAGGCAAGTCAGTATTCGGCAAGATGGTTTCGGCACTGGGTGAGATGTACCTGTTCTGATGTAACGTGCTGTGGTCTATCCTTGCTAGGATGAGCTAACTGGGTTGTGGTCTGAGAGTCCGATTCTACACACTTTATAGAACACGTCACACATTTTCTTCGCATACACGTCTCATATACGTTACACTTTTCTTTTAATAAATTAATCTTTATTAATTTTTAGAAGCAAGAGTTGTTGAGTATGTTGCGTTGGGGAAGTATGAGAGGGGGCATATTCCGACAGTGAGAGAGTGATAGGAAAAGGTGTCCACGGGCTGATGGAGCGTGTTGGACGGAAGCTGGTGGATTCTCCAGGATATTGATAAGGGAAAAAAATATTATAATGTGGGTGTTGACTCTCTTCACTCCAGGGACGATACTTTAAAGGAGGACACGACAGTCAGTGATCCCTTTTTCAAGAAGTCGGTGAGTCGATGTGTTGTAAACCACATGATTAGTCCTTAAGAAATTAATTAAGTAGAAACTAAATATTATATTCAGTTATCATAGACATGGATAAACTGTACATTAGGATAAACCAAAGTGAGTTTCTTTTTCTCCCAGTTAAACAACTTAATTTAATGTGTAAGCATTAGACCTAGATTGTACATTTTATTCTTAAGTAGTTAAACTCATCAGCAGGTGATTTAGAAGTTGGTGAGTAACTTAAGGTTTAGAAGGCTAAGAATACTTAGTGCAGTTTTAAGAAAACTATTTTAAATGTGCAAACACTGGTAAGAAAAATTAGTGTAATGTGTAATAGTCAAGTAGATTTTTTTTTTTTACATGAGCACATGAGAAGTCAAGTAGTTTTTTTCCATGAGCACATGGAAGCCAAACAGATTTCTATAGAGATCATGATGAACATGTGGTATTAATATTTGTATGGTTAGGATTCATAATCCACCTTGTCGTGGTGGGGGAGCTTGAGTTTCTCAATGACCCTGAGAGCTATGCCGGCGGTAGCGTAGCTACCAGCAGGGCCTCCCAAGCCGGACAGGTCAAAGGGTAGAGAACAGACAAAGAGAAACACCCTGGTCCTCCAGGTTGGGGGTTGAAGCGTGGGGTTAACATCCCCACCTTTGTAAAAAACCTTTCTTTGTTACGAAACAAATACATGAGCCTCGATATCGGACTGACTTATCTGGACAACGACCTTGGAACGTTAAAGGACTTTTGAGATTTGGAACATGGAATGTACGGACACTATATCGAGCTGGAGCAGCCGAAGAACTAACCCGGGAGCTGGTTGAATATCAAATGGATATCACAGCAATTCAAGAAATAAGGTGGCCAGGAGAGGGTACTTTAGAGCAAAATGGAATGATTATAATATATGGAGGAAACACCCAAAATAAACATGAATTAGGAACAGGATTTGTCATCAAAAAAGAGTTATGGGGGAACATTTTAAACTTTAAAGCTTTTAATGACAGGATTAGTAAATTACGAATAAAAGGTAAATGGAAAAATATAACGATGATTAATGTACATGCACCTACTGAAGAGAAAGAAGATGATATTAAAGAAGACTTTTATAATGATCTGGAAGATGTCATAGAAGAAACCCCCAAACAGGACATCCTGATTGTGCTGGGAGACTTCAATGCAAAAATAGGTAGAGAGCAAACTAATAAAAAAGTGGCCGGTATGGAAAGCCTACATACAACTTCAAATGATAATGGATGGAGAGTCATCAACCTGGCAGAAGCCAAAGGACTGCAGATTAGCAGTACCAGACTACAAAGAAAGGATATACACAAACAAACTTGGAAATCATGTGACAAGAGAACCTATAATCAAATAGATCACATTTTAATTAACAACAGAAATGCATCAAACATACAGCAAGTCAGAAGTTATAGAGGAGCTGAGTGCCACAGTGACCATTTCCTCGTTGGAGCAAAATTTAAAATAAAACTTAAGAGAGCTTTCTATACTAAATTACAAAGATTACACCCAACATATAACAGAGAAAAACTACAAGACATTACAGTCAAAGAGAAATTTACAGATGAAATAAAATGTAAACTTGAAACTTTGCAAAACCCTTTGGAGGAAAGCGTTGACCAAACTTGGTTGAACATCAAGAATACAATTCAATCTACCGCAGAAGAATGTCTCGGTGTGTCAACCACGCATAGAAAGAACAGATGGTTCAATCAAAAATGTGAAGAAGCAGTCACTAGGAAGAAGAATGCCAGACATGTATGGTTAAATGACATCAATAACATCCAAAAGGAAGAGCATTATAGAAATGAATGTAAAGAGGCTACAAAAATAGTCAGACAGCAGAAGCGAGAATATATGAGTAATATAATCAAAGATATGGAAACTAATCACCAGAAAAATGAATCCAGAAAATTTTTTAAAGTACTGAAGTCAATGAAACGAGGGCACCAACAAAACACATATGGTTTAAAAGACAAAAATGGGAATATGATAAATACCAATGAGGAAATGTGCAACACATGGAAAGAATATTTTATTGAATTACTAAATTGTGAAGCTCCAAGTAACATTTTCCCACAGGAAGAGGTTCTAACATGTGAACCACAAATTGAAGAACCTACATTTGAAGAAATCCTATATGTAATCACACGACTTAAAAACAATAAGGCAACTGGGACTGATGGAATTGCTGCTGAATTTATAAAGGCAGGTGGCCATGCATTACATCTAAAGCTATACGAACTAATAATAAAAATCTGGAGGACAGAAGAATTACCCCATGACTGGAAAGAGTCATTATTGATACCTATCTTTAAGAAAGGAGACAAGTTCCAATGTGGAAATTATAGAGGAATATCACTACTGTCCACAAGCTATAAGATACTATCCGCAGTATTACTAAATAGACTAAAACCATATTCAGAAGACATATTAGGTGACTACCAGGCGGGTTTTAGACAAAACAGATCAACAATAGATCAGATATTTATCTTACGACAAATAGCCGAGAAACATTGGGAATATAAAAGAGATCTCCATAACATTTTTGTGGATTTTAAAAAGGCTTATGATAGTGTCCATAGGAATAGTCTATGGAATGTTATGCAGGAATTTGGAATACCAAGGAAGTTAATTAACATGACCAAACTATGCATGGAAGATACTTATAATATAGTAACATATAAAGGCAGGAAATCAGACCCCTTCCAAATAACATCTGGCTTGAAACATGGTGATGCACTATCGCCGCTACTCTTCAATCTGGCTCTAGAGAAAGTTGTAAGGAGGTAAAGGAGGAATGTGATATTGGAGGAACATCCAAGCTGCTTGGTTATGCAGATGATATAGATATTATAGGGCAAAGTGAACAAAAGACATTAGAAATATTGACTCACTTAAAGGAAAAAGCCCAACAGATGGGGCTGGTTATCAACCAAGATAAGACAGAATATATGGTAATTTCAAGAGATGGAATGGCTAAAAACTCTGGCCACATACAAATAGATAATATGACCATTAAAAGAACGGAAACATACAAATACCTGGGTACAATCTTCAACTGCTCCAACATCATAAGGGAAGAAATACAAACTAGAATCAACTCTGGAAATAAGATATACTATGCACTACAACATCTACTAAAATCAAAGGCGCTATCTCGTAACACCAAAATCACAATATACAAAACACTGATCAGACCAGTTGTGCTGTATGGCTCTGAAACCTGGAGTACAACGAAAGGAGACGAAGCCTTGTTACAAACCTTTGAGAACAAAATTTTAAGACGCATCTTTGGACCCATTAGGGATACACAAAGTGGAGAGTGGAAAAGAAGAAGTAACAAAGACATTTATGATTTGTTTAAGTCCCCGCTAATCACTGGTATCATGAAGGCTAATAGACTACAATGGCTGGGGCATATAGAAAGAATGGAAGATAATAGGGAAACAAAACTCGCTTACACTCAGGAAATAAATGACCGTAGACCCCGAGGTAGACCAAGAAGGCGGTGGAGAGATAATATACATACAGACCTACAAGCACTTGGAATCAACGACTGGCAAGAGAAGGTCCACCAGAGAGACGAATGGAGACAGATTGTATTTGCAGCAAAGAACCTCAATGGCTCGGAATGCTGAAGAAGAAGAGAAGAAGAAGGATTCATAATGAATGAATATGAATTGGATGTATCCCATAATTCTATGTACTTGAGAAGAGCATGCATGTTGTAGTCCATGCCTAATTTCATTATTGTTAAACATGAGGAATCATCATTTGTGAATCTTATAATTATGCCTAATGATCACATAATTCTATGTAATTGGTGAGAGCATGCCTCTGGTGATTCATGTGTGATTTCATTATTGTTAAACAGATGTGAATGTATCATTTGTGAACCATATTAGTATGACTAATTATCATCCAGGAAAATACTATAATTTCTGATGAATGATTGTCGAATGATTGAGATTTCATTGTAATGTCATTGGTGTTGAATCTGTGATTTTATCCTTTGTAAAGCACACACAAATGCTTAATTGTCATCCATACAGATATTATTGTGTCTGATGCATGATTGTGGAATGATTGAGATTTCATTGTAATGTCAATGGTGTTAAACATTTAAAGCTATCAATGACAAATCACATAAGTATAATTACTTATCTTACATGCAAGTATAAGGATGATTTCTGATGAATGAGTGAAGAGAAGTGACATGCTAAGAAGGAGTATAAGCTAACAATCAATCTCATGATAGAAGGCAAATTTGATGTGTAATGTCCTGTCTATCAAGAACTTGTGTGGCATAATCCATACACTAATTAATAATTTAGTGCACTCCGACGCATGACACCACTTTGTATTATATATCAATTAGGTTACCGTCATCTGGTTTTGTGTCTTAAGCATGACACCACTCTGTATTACATATCACTCATGTAACAATCATAGGGTTGTGTGTCCTGCATGAAACCACTTTATATTACATATAAATCGGGTTACAAACATATAATTTTGTGTGTCCTGAATGATGATTGCAATAAAGATGATGATTGTAATGATGATAAGAATTGTACTGATAAGGGTGATAATGATGATAATGATATAATGATAATGATGAGAATAATGATGATGATTGTAATAACAATGACGATGATGATGATGATCTTACACCCAACTTCTCCCTGGAAGCATTTAATTAAGAAAAATGCTACTGAAAACTATACAAGAATTGATACCATGATGTACTTTTATTGTTTATAAGCAAATACTCATTGCAATGGGGATGATTTAAAACCCCTTGATGTATGAGGCCTTTTTCCTTTACTGGGAGAAGATATAGAGGAAATAACCATGTACAGACGAGGATGGTAAACATAGTTGTCAAATGCCAAATCAATAATGGTATTACTCAAATTGGAGACCATGTTGCCAGGCAAAGATGAAGATGAAACTGCACATCTGCTAGTCTAAACCTTGAACTCCTTACAATGGAAGATTGGATGGAGAGCAACCAAATTTGTTGTGACAACTCATTGGGAACACCAAGACCATCTGTATCCTATGTTTATTTTTCTCTAGGAACAAGAGTCCTTTTATTGATTTCATTTGTTTTGTTCTTAGGAGTTTACAGCATTTCGTTTCTAATGTCATATTGATTATATCATTAGATTTATGATTGATGCTGAAATTTCAGGTAGTGGCTAGGTACAGCTAGATCCAGACCAGACTTTGTGAATGTAACAGCTTGGCTGAATGTAGCAGCTTGACTGAGTGAGGCAGTTGATATAGTGAGACCAAATACTACCTGCAAGGGGTTACACTAAACAATAAAGGACAGGTATCCTCAATAACTTAGTCTATTTCTAGAAGTGAAAAACAAGTGAGCTGAAAAACATTATTCTGGAACAACAAAGAACACCCAAGACATATATATATATATATATATATATATATATATATATATATATATATATATATATATATATATATATATATATATATATACACACACACCGATACCGCACTGATGGCGAGAGAGTACATAGTAAGCACAGCCAGGATATAATTATATATTTAGTAGAGATGTACATGATCTTGTCTTTGTGTGCTTTGAATGTTGTATTTTTATGACCTTACTGTAAAATAGCACCATCTAAGTGTAATACATTTGAAAAATAAGGATCATTGTCTCTTGAAGGGAAGGCTCTTGGAGGCTCTTCTCTTGTTGTAGCAAAATTGTTTTAATTAACAACCCTAGATTAATAATTATTTAGTTGGTAGAGGAGAGGCAAGGAACCACCAGAAGGATATTTTGGGTATTGAGAGAAAACATTTAATTGGTTTCCTGGAGGTATTCCTTGATTCTGTTCTTGGCAAAGGCTAATGGTCGACGTTTGGTGCAGGAGAGCCTAGCTTAAGAATGGAGGTGGAGGCAGTCAATGCAGCTTTCCGCTTGATGGAGAATACGATACACACACACATCGTGATTATAACTGATTCAGAAAGCATGCTGAGTAGGGTGAGGACAGGCAAGCTTCGTGCAGAGTGGATTGCTTCGCTTCGGAAGTCACGGGTGGCAAGCATCGTCTGGATATTTTCTCCGGGTCATGCTGGTGTGCTGGGGAATGAACAGGCAGACAGATTGGCTTGCTTTGCTAAACTTAGTGGAGTATTGATGCAAGATAAGGCAGACCTGGTTGTGGCCTTGTGGGAGCACGTGTACACCTCGGAGGAGCAAATGGATTACCATGGTCTGGCAAGAATGCGACAGCGAGAAGTGACGAGGGGATCTGGCCGTTGCTCAACGCTTAGAGGAAAGGCGGGACGCACATATAATCAGATTGCTACTGATACTATTCGGGTTGGAACTCTTCACTGGCTTCTGAGGATGGGGACGGAGCGCTTATGGGAATGCCCCGAATGCTGTGATGTCGATTCCTAAATGAATCAATCAATCAATCAATTCCTTGGTTCTCCGAAACTCTATTTATGGTCTCAAGACTGAGCCAGTAACAACTAAATTAATTATAACGGGCAGGATCACATTGAGAAAGAGGAACTTAGCATCCTTTCTCTCTTTGGGGTTGTCCTAACAACCATACATTCTACAGCAAACTGTGTGGAAGTGGTTTAGTTTCCAAGCGTGTCGCTGATAAACAGTCCAGTTTTCACAAGCATATAGCAATGTGGATGCTGCTTGCTTGCTTGTGTTCGTTGGCTTGAGCTCCAACGCGAAGTCCTGTATGTCGGATGAAGGCATCCTGTTGTCCAACATCAGTGTGATGTCATACAGGACCTGAGTTTTGCGTGAGTATCCGTTGTCCCATGTCTGGCTTATTGGTGTGCAGACTGGTGGTTCCTCGCCATACAGGCAGACACTCTCCGACTTCGGAGGAATCGGCGATCCTATTGACCTCAGCCAGGACCCCGAAAGGACCTGTTGCCCAGGACGCTCGACGAGGACGCGTCAATAGGTCTTGGCCAGTATATAACCCGGCCCTGGTGCCTTGGAAACACCTCCGCGTCCCAGCAATGTGGATAATACAACTGCTTTGAAGACTGTCAGCTTTGTTTGCAGGCTTATTCCATTTCTGTCCTACACAGAGAATAACACAATGATTGCGCAGGGACAGAAGATAGAAAGTCATGTTACGGACGCAATTCGTAATTGTGAGAATAACACAATGATTGTGTAGGGACAGGACATAGAAAATCAAGTCAGACTGAAATCTTATACATATTGCAAATAACACTGAGAAGGTGGAATAAGTGGGTTTTTTTTTCGTTCGCTCCTTTGAACTCAAGCGTAATCCATACACCTCTTACTACTTCTATTGCTTTTTGCGTGTGGATTAGCTTTGACTATTACTAGTGTTTTATCGCCATAAGGCGAAATATTCCGACTTCTGAGGTACTTGTAATTAATGTCCCCACGTCAAGGACGAAAAGTAAACCTCGTCATCAGCACATCGAAGAAGAACGATCCATTCGGTCATCTTTATAATGATGTTGATGATGATGATGATGATGATGATGATGATGATGATGATGATGATGATGATGATGATGCTATTTCAAGTGTTTTATGCTACCTGTATTGACTATCCCTAATAACGTTCTAGTTTTATGCTTTCGTATTGCCGCTTGCCTACAGCGTTGTTGTTTTCTTGCTTCTATTTTATTCTGTTGGTTTCAGTATGTGGAAAAACCTGGCGTGCTGACCACTCTTTCTCTATCTGATCAAGATTCAGCCTGTCTGTCCTTCAAAGAATACACCGGAAAAACACTTTGTTCTGTGCACCATTTAACAGTCTGAGTCTCCAAGAGGTTATTCATCAGACTAAATCAGACCAGACAGCGTAATGGACCGTTAGGGCACTTACCAATTAGATTGTCACGTAAAAAATAAGGAGCCGTGGTAGTTTCGAGAATGAGAAAAACTGGAAAAATCGATGAAATTGCCATCCCACTTGGCAATCCAAGGGAAGTAATTTCATTCAGCTGGACTAAAAAAAAAGAGTAGCGTTTCCTTACAATGAAATAACAATTGTTGATGTACCCTTGAGGCCACTAAGACAGCACATAAACAAATTGACAAGTATTGATTGCCGCTCGTAGAAGTAGCAGAAAGAAGTAGAGATTATAGGACATACCCGACAAAGCTAAAATTAAAAGCTATAGTTACCATACTGATTCGAACCTGTCACCTAACAATGACGGCGAAGCCTCGCTGCTAGAACCAAATACACTTCAAAGCATGGTCAACTCGATACACTTCAAAGAGGCGCTATCACTAGCTAGGTCTATCGCCCATCTTTCATAGTAACACTGGGTCGTGAGTGCAGAGAATGGGGGGGGGGGCCGCACAGAGGTTGAGGTGCACACACATCAATGTGATGTAGTGATCTATACTGATGAGTCACTGGTGGGTTTTATCGCGAAGGCTAATTGAAAAAAGGAGAGTCTGGCATATAAGACTACGACCTCAAGCATGAGAGTGGCAATGGAAGCAGTAACAGCGGCATTCCGTTGGTTAGAGGAGACCACTGAAATAATTGTATTCATTACGGACTCAAGGAGTATGCTAAGTAAGGTGGAGAAGGGAACATTTCGTGTGTAAAATCTATCCTCGTTTCAGAGGTCACAGATTGTAAAACTTTTATGGATTTTATTGCCCTGGCCATGCGAGACTGCGGAGGAATGAACAGACTGAGAGGCTGGCAGGGAATACGCGTTTCGGTCGTAGATTACCTATGGGCAAGGGAGAGGTGGTCGAGCGCCTGCTGTACCACGTGGAGAAGGTGGAGGAACAGATTGACAACCCGTTTGTGGAAAGAATGATATTGTGGGGGATCGGCATAGGGTTCTGGAAAAGTCTCAAAGCTGAGGGGGAATACCAATAAAACTTTCAATCAGATAGCGATAGGAACGATTAGTAGTATGAGTCTTCGCTGGCGGTTGAATGAGGGAAAGGAGTAATGTTCCCTCATCTCAAATATTATTCACTTCACATACACACACACACACACACATACACAAACACACACACACGCACACGCTCGCACGCACACACACACACACACACACACACACACACACATGGTTGAACGAGGGAACTGAGAAGGTCCTAAGTGCAGTGATGTCGGTTCTAAGCTCAACTCAACTCCACTCACCCATCTAACCCGCAGCGAGCATACCATGGATTCTCTGCCCAGGATATGCAGGTATGTGGGGCAGTGAACAGCCGGATAGAACTGACGGACAGATTTGCTGCTGCTGCTGCTGACGCCCTTCTGGAGTAGAGCTTCTTAACGTAATAGTGATGAGGTGAAGGCTCTCTAGGACCAGGGGAGAGCGCAACCGAACAAAGAGAGTATCCATGTTAGGAGAGGTTCACGGGAGGTCAGCATGACCGACTAGAAAAGAGCGCTGGTTCTTAAACATCCTGTGAGCTGATGCATTGGCAAAGGGTTAACCCTACACCGGTCAGTTGGAATAAAATGTCGACTTCTCGGCCTTGACTTGTGGACGTAAATTACAAATACCTATGAAGTCAGAGTGGGTTCACTTGGTGGCGAGGGATGCTGGTAAAAGGGACAGTAAATTCCACACGCAAAATTCAGTCCAGCGCTAATAGAAGCTGTGTGCATGTACTACGCTTGAGTTCAAAACGAGCGAATGCATACACAAAAAAATGAAAGGCATTGATTCAGGAGAATGAGTAGAGAGTCTTTGCGATACTCAGTTGGAGAAGGCAAAGTCAGGTGGACTCTAAACCAACCTGATGCTGGAACTACCTTTATGGGAACTTTACGATGCTTTTGATAAGGTTGACGGAGGATATATGGGATTGTTTCGAGTGTAGTAAAGTCGATTCGAAAAAAAAGTATTCATCAGGTGTATTTCCAATCGTTCTTCGGTAGTGGATTTAGCTTCTACATTCTCGGGTAAAGACGAAACACGTCAAGGACATTATGTACAAAGAGCTTCTCATAAGTCTTTAGCGTGACCATGAAAGAGTAGACGGACAAAATTGAAATGTTGCACAGTGCTTATTCCTTCTCAGTATAGCCACCACCTGAATTTATGCATTTCTATCATCTCTGCGTTACCTTGAAAAGACCTTCAGAATAAAATAACCTACTTTTCGAACTAAACCAGTTATCACAAGCCAGTATGACATCTTCGTCACTGTCAAAACTATTTCCTTTCAGCTGTATTTTTTTTTTTTTTAAAGATTTGGGAAAAGAAAAAAGTCTGATGGAGCCAAATCTGGAGAATAAGGTGGGGGTGGAAGAATTTCAATATTCAAATCGTTGGCAGTTTGCAGCACATGCCGTGCTTTAAAAGAAGGCGCGTTGTTTTGAAGCAAAGGCAGATTTGCGAACACGCTATCCCTCGTTTTCTGGTCACAGCCTTTCTTAGTTTGATAAGGAGATCTGCATAGCACTGCCCATTAACCGTGTTGCCATGAAGAATGTAATCTTTCAATATGACACCTTTGATGTCAAAAAACCAGTCAGCATAACTTTTCTTGCAAATTTGTGTGCTCTTGGTTTGATATGTGTTGGCGAGCCCGGGGGTTTCCACTGCATGCTGGCAATTTTGGATTCCGAGTCATAATGGCGAATCCAAGTCTCATCTACCGTCATCATGGTCGTCAACATGTTTTTCGACCGCCACATGTTGAGCAACTGGCCAAAGCAATCAACCCGTGTTTGTTTCTGTTCACATGTCAGCAGGCGCGGGACCCAGCCGGGCACACACTTTTCTCTTTTCAGTCTGTTGTGTAAAATTCTAAATACTGTACTCTTACTCAGTTTTGCTGAACACGATATCTCTGTAACTGTCATTTTTCTATCCTGGTCTATGATTTTCTTCACTTTTGCAGCATTTGCATCACTGCACTCTGAGGACGATCGTCCTGATCTTGGCAGATCAGCAACTTGAGGACGGCCACACTTGAACTGCAAACACCAATTTTTTTACAAAAGCATACGAAGGACAGACTTTCTCAAACACTGGCTCCATCTCCCTGTGTATTTCTCTAGGTGTTTTTCCCTGTAAAATCAAGAATTTTATCACAGTCCTGGCTTCTGATTTCTCCATTGTTCTGACAAACCGTTGGATGTGCAGATCTGGTCAATAGGGTGTGTTGTGCCATGCACCATATCGGGAAAATCATTTGAGGAGGGATATTCATAATTCATATGTCCATTACAAATTGCATGAGCTATACATGTGGGAAGAGAGGAAGAGGAAGGCCAAAGATAAGATGGGTGCAGGATGTGGCGGATGATCTCCAGATGGGTGTATCAGACGCGGGACATCCTGCTTGTGATCGAGCAGTTCTCCGTAGGGTTGTTATGGCAGCGAGGTTCTGCAAAGGACATGCTACTGAATGAATAAATGAATGAATACATGTGCCAAATTTCAATTTTCTCCGCCTACTGCTTCATGGACTTATGAGAAACCCCTTGTATGTTGAACAAGGTAAACTTCCATGGGTAGCTGACAACTGAAAACACCATCTTAGAGTCTTAAGTTAGAAACTCACTGTTTATATAGCTGCAACTGGATCACCGTGACAGTCTGCTCGTTGTCTTGTTTTAGCTTCCCCTAAACTGACAATGAATCTCTAGTCAATGAGTGGAGTTGGTTTATTGCCTGGCATATTTCGCTCCATCTCGTTCGGTGCATACTGCAGAGTTATGTCATACTTTTACTGGCACCCTGCAGTCTTGACAGACGATTGTTTGTTACATTGTGCTTCAAAAAGGGTTAACAACTAAAACCCATGGCAGGGATTAGGGATGGAGTTATACCTTTCCGTAGAACAAAGCTTGGGCTCAACTGTAAAGACCAAGTGTAGCCCATGCAGCATGATCCCTCTCTCGGCCTGCCTAGTTTACTCCAGAGGAAAGAGAACACTAATACCCCAGGAATAAGACATGTGGCAGAAGCTGTCGGATTAGTAAAGCAATGCTCGAACTGTCCGCCTGTCGGAGCTTCGATCCTACACTAGATGCTGACTAAGGCTAAGGGTCTGGTCTGACACGCCATGAGATTTATTATTTAGGTTGCATATTCTCGCACTAGTATAAGGCATGTGCACTCCCAGTTGCGCTCAATCGCCCGAAACAGTTGCCATAGTGTGGGGTGTTGGGTTTGGTGAGAGTCGCTCAAATTTCAGCGCTAGCAGAAAGCAGTTAGTACAATTTACTGTCATACAGTAGCTCAATACATTTATAACTAACACCTGACATATACATCATATAAAGTGAATAAATGAATAATACTTTAGCTGAAACAATTAAAGCACGTAATCAGAGGTATTGTTGGAAAATGGAGCACCTGAATTGCAGCAAAATATGCCAGGCAATAAATCACGCAACATATTGTTTGTGTCCTCTGTGTTTACATTCATTAAGGGAATACTTTGTTCTAAGTTGAGATGGCCGGTCTCCCTGGACAATGCGTTAACCACGTTGTTCGTAATCCCGTATATCCACGTGGGGAAAACAGCTGCGCCAGATTCGGCAGCGGATCTCGCCGCGCTGGTAACTTACAGGGGTATGTGAGCCGGTCGTTCAGAAAGCAATGGCAAACTACGTAAAAACTTGCCTAGCACATCAACAGCAGCTGAAAAATGCTGGTGTTGACAGCAATGTCCTGTAAGGGATATGCAACATTTTAAAAAAAATGTTGAGACGAGAAACGAACCAACAGCTGGGGAGTTATGCTGCCAATTACATGATCGTGGTCAGACAAGAGTGATGCCAGCTCTCGTCGTTCGCTACGGGAGGGAAAGACTGACTACCTATTCTTCCGTGCACTCAGATCTACACAACCTGAATATATTTAAAGAAAGCAAGTCAACTTGAACTTGTTGACATCTCTATAGTCTGTCCTCAATTGGAGCGGGAATAGGCCAGAATTATTCCCTCTGTTCTACATATATTGAAAAGTCCTGCGGCAAATGTTTAGCTGTGATTTTACCACTTCTCCAGTTAATTCATCGGTATCTCCTTTCTTTAGTTTATTGAACAAGTGATATTTCAGCCTGGTGTGTCGTGTGCTGGCGAAGGGGTTATCCCACTGACCGCGTTCGAAATACAGCTGTGTGCGATTTGGAAGAGGAACATGCAAAATCAATAAAAATTGTATAACAAGGTTAACAGAGATGTGAGACACAAGGGAAGAGAGAATGGTAAAATTCTGCTCTCACTGCAGAAGAGAGATGATAAAATAAATCGCTACTGGAGCTACGGAGTTCATGCTATGTCTGTCTCTTTCGGCAGGCCGCTTTGAGAAAAGAGACCGAGCCAAATGGGATCAATTATGGGGCAATAATGTCGACCCTGAAGCATTTAAACTCTCCTGTTAAAATCTAAGTAAACATACAGACCGGGTGAAAAATGTCCCAGGATAGACTGTTTTCTTTATTGGGTATGAGAAGAAATATCCCAGGATATACTGTTTTCTTGACGGAGATGAGAAGAAATATCCCAGGATATACTGTTTTCTTGACGGAGTTGAGAAGAAATATCCCAGGATATAATGTTTTCTTGACGGGGTTGAGAAGAAATGGCCTAGGATAGTCTGTTTTCTTGACGAGGTTAGAATAAATGTCCCAAGATATACTGTTTTCTTGACGGGGTTGAGAAGAAATGGCCCAGGATAGGCTGTTTTCTTGACGAAGTTAGAATAAATGTCCCAAGATATACTGTTTTTTTGACGGGGTTGAGAAGAAATGTCCCAGGATGGACTGTTTTCTTGACGGTGTTGAGAATAAATGTCCTAGGATGGACTGCTTTCTGGACGGGGTTGAGAAGCTATTTCCCAGGATGGACCGTTGTCTTGGCGGGGTTGAGACCAATTATTGTCCACAGACTGCAACTAATGCTCGGAGGGGAGCTAATTATTCAGCAGTGTAATATGTAAGTAAAGTCATTGACCTTTTACATTTGTTAAGGCGAATTGAGCAGAAGGTGCCAGTAACAGTAAGTATGTAGTAAACTATTCTATAAGCGAACCTATAATCGCTGTATGTGCATTGTGTATACAGTGTTGGTAACTGTAAGTATGAAGTAAACGATCACTTTACACGCTTTAAGCCAGTCGGACATACGGGGCTAGTAACAGTAAGTATAAAGTAAACGATCCTATTACACGCCTTAGACTCATTAGGAACATGATGCTAGTAACAGTAAGTATGAAGTAAACGATCATATTACACGCCTTAGACTCATTAGGAACATGATGCTAGTAACAGTAAGTATGAAGTAAACGATCCTATTACACGCCTTAGACTCATTAGGAACATGATGCTAGTAACAGTAAGTATGAAGTAAACGATCTTATTACACGCCTTAGACTCATTAGGAACATGATGCTAGTAACAGTAAGTATGAAGTAAACGATCCTATTACACGCCTTAGACTCATTAGGAACATGATGCTAGTAACAGTAAGTATGAAGTAAACGATCCTATTACACGCCTTAGACGCATTAGGAACATGATGCTAGTAACAGTAAGTATGTAGAAAACGATTCTATTACACGCCTTAGACTCATTAGGAACATGATGTTAGTAACAGTAAGTATGAAGTAAACGACCCTATTACACGCCTTAGACTCATTAGGAACATGATGCTAGTAACAGTAAGTATGAAGTAAACGATCCTATTACACGCCTTAGACTCATTAGGAACATGATGCTAGTAACAGTAAGTATGAAGTAAACGATCCTATTACACGCCTTAGACTCATTAGGAACATGATGCTAGTAACAGTGAGTATGAAGTAAACGATTCTATTACACGCCTTAGACTCATTAGGAACATGATGCTAGTAACAGTAAGTATGAAGTAAACGATCCTATTACACGCTTAGCCTCATAGGGGACATGATGCTAGTAACAGTAAGTATGAAGTAAACGATCCTAATACACGCCTTAGACTCATTAGGAACATGATGCTAGTAACAGTGAGTATGAAGTAAACGATTCTATTACACGCCTTAGACTCATTGGGAACATGATGCTAGTAACAGTAAGTATGAAGTAAACGATCCTATTACACGCTTAGCCTCATAGGGAACATGATGCTAGTAACAGTAAGTATGAAGTAAACGATTCTATTACACGCCTTAGACTCATTAGGAACATGATGCTAGTAACAGTAAGTATGAAGTAAACGATTCTATTACACGCCTTAGACTCATTAGGAACATGATGCTAGTAACAGTAAGTATGAAGTAAACGATCCTATTACACGCCTTAGACTCATTAGGAACATGATGCTAGTAACAGTGAGTATGAAGTAAACGATTCTATTACACGCCTTAGACTCATTAGGAACATGATGCTAGTAACAGTAAGTATGAAGTAAACGATCCTATTACACGCTTAGCCTCATAGGGGACATGATGCTAGTAACAGTAAGTATGAAGTAAACGATTCTATTACACGCCTTAGACTCATTAGGAACATGATGCTAGTAACAGTAAGTATGAAGTAAACGATCCTATTACACGCCTTAGACTCATTAGGAACATGATGCTAGTAACAGTAAGTATGAAGTAAACGATCCTATTACACGCCTTAGACTCATTAGGAACATGATGCTAGTTATAGTAAGTATGAAGTAAACGATTCTATTACACGCCTTAGACTCATTAGGAACATGATGCTAGTAACAGTAAGTATGAAGTAAACGATCCTATTACACGCCTTAGACTCATTAGGAACATGATGCTAGTAACAGTAAGTATGAAGTAAACGATCCTATTACACGCCTTAGACTCATTAGGAACATGATGCTAGTTATAGTAAGTATGAAGTAAACGATTCTATTACACGCTTAGCCTCATAGGGGACATGATGCTAGTAACAGTAAGTATGAAGTAAACGATTCTATTACACGCCTTAGACTCATTAGGAACATGATGCTAGTTATAGTAAGTATGAAGTAAACGATTCTATTACACGCCTTAGACTCATTAGGAACATGATGCTAGTAACAGTAAGTATGAAGTAAACGATTCTATTACACGCCTTAGACTCATTAGGAACATGATGCTAGTAGCAGTAAGTATAAAGTAAACGATTCTATTACACGCCTTAGACTCATTAGGAACATGATGCTAGTTATAGTAAGTATAAAGTAAACGATTCTATTACACGCCTTAGACTCATTAGGAACATGATGCTAGTAACAGTAAGTATGTAGTAAACGATTCTATTACACGCCTTAGACTCATTAGGAACATGATGCTAGTAACAGTAAGTATGAAGTAAACGATCCTATTACACGCCTTAGACTCATTAGGAACATGATGCTAGTAACAGTAAGTATGAAGTAAACGATCCTATTACACGCCTTAGACTCATTAGGAACATGATGCTAGTAACAGTAAGTATGAAGTAAACGATCCTATTACACGCCTTAGACTCATTAGGAACATGATGTTAGTAACAGTAAGAATGAAGTAAACGATCCTATTACACGCCTTAGACTCATTAGGAACATGATGCTAGTAACAGTAAGTATGAAGTAAACGATCCTATTACACGCCTTAGACTCATTAGGAACATGATGCTAGTGTAACAGTAAGGGAGGAGTACTGGGGTATTATTAGAATCTAGTGGGAAACAGATACAGCACGATTGAGCATCGAGAGTGAAAGGGAGAGAGATGCTCAATCGTGACGTATTGGGTTGGCAAGGGCAGTTAAGATCCGGCCTTTGTCTTGAGTGGAGGTGAACATCAAACCTTTGTCATCTTATACCAATAAACGTTATATTAACAAGAAAACAACATGCCTTCGTGTTCTTATACACTGGTATAGGATACGAAATGGTGCCGCTTAACCAGGATACTGAATTGGGCCGTCCCGGCTACCACGCGAAGTACTAGGAAACCTTCAAAGAATGCCTAAACCAGAAGGTATTTAAAAAAAAAGACGTTTTCTCAAATCGGTTTTGTCAAGGTCGGGAGACGCTTGTTGTTGTTCCATGCTCCGGTCAATTAACTCATAGAAACGGTTTCGACACGTGGTGGAGCAGCCAGTGAAAGGATGTCCAGTAAAATTCTGTAATCAGTTCAGTAATCAGCAAATAAAAAGGGCCTCCCAGAGCCGTTGACTGAACTTTAACGTCATCAAAGGGCCTCCCAGAGCCGTTGACTGAACTTTAACGTCATCAAAGGGCCTCCCAGAGCCGTTGACTGAACTTTAACGTCATCAAAGGGCCTCCCAGAGCCGTTGTTTGAACTTTAACGTCATCAAAGGGCCTCCCAGAGCCGTTCTCTGAACTTTAACGTCATCAAAGGGCTCTCCAGAGCCATTGTCTGAACTTTAACGTCATCAAGGGGCTGGTCATGGCCGTTGACTGAACTTAAGCGTTATAAAAGGGCTTCCCATAGCCGCGATCTGAACTCTAGAGTTTCAAAAAGCTTACCATAACCTGAGTTTTGCTAATTTCAAATCGCCAGCCACTTACGTTATCGCTATCTCAAGACGTCGATGATGTACCCCACCCGGGGTGAAAACAAAGATTACAAGACTCAGATGGGACCCAACCAGGGGTTGAAGATAATCCCGGCATCCCTAGAGAAGTGACGTAATTACCTGGGGGAAGAAACAGACTACCTGAACTCCGCGACTAATTTTCAGATGAGACAGGTTCCTGGTGATCGAACGAAATCTGACGCTGAGGCGAGGAAGGTACGGGCTTGAGTCAGGAAACAAAAAGAAGGTGAAATTGTGTGGTTCTCAAACCCAGAAACTAAAACATGTGAGTGTATTCCTTAAATTAAGAAGTTGAAATTGTGTGGTTCTCAAACCCAGAAACTAACTGAGATTTTCTAAAACATGTGAGTGTATTCCTTGAATTAAGAGGTTGAAATTGTGTGGTTCTTTGCTTGCCTTGTTTCAGTATTTTTCAGCATGGCGGAACAGGACACCTTAGCACAAGTTTTGACGTTAAATTAAGAAATTACAAAAATGAAATTGGTTACTTGTATAAATATTTCAGCTTAGAAGACTCAGCACAGCACATACTTCAGCTGAACTCAGGACAAGTTTTTTTTTCTCCAGGTACCAAAGAAATATACAGAAGAAGAAGTAGAAAGGTTGTTGCAAGTTGATAAATATTTAAAAAGGAAATGAATATGAATTTCTTGTGTGGGGAATTACAGCGTGTTAGTATATGGTTGGGGGAATTAAAGGTGTCAATTACGGAGGTAGAGAATTTTCTGAAAACGTTGAAGAACAAAACAACTAGACAGGACCCTTATAGAATTATGGTAGACAGTAATAGAGTAGGAAAGAATAACAGGAGACAGCCGTTGCTTAATAAAGACAGAAGACAATATGGTTATGACGAACCAAGGCCTGATCTATATAGAGTAAAAGACAGTGAGAACAGACGAAATAGTGAAAGGTCGGACTGGTATAGTAGTTATAAATACAAAAATGGGCGTGAGAGAAACATTTCAAGGAAATCATGGGACTGGCCCTCTCACAGTGCAACTGCTAGAAAAAGACGTGACGACTGGTTAGAGAAAAGACAAAGACAATATTTAAACTCAGGTGTAAGAGACAGAGTTGAACCTGTAAATAAAATACAGACTAATCCTAAAATGGTTGCGAATGTAACTAGTGGACAGAAGAAGACGTTATTAGTAAAGAAAAGAAACCGAGAGACACAGACGCAGACAAGTAATACGGTAGAAAGTAGTACGCAGACTCAGGTACAACCAGTCAGCAAGATAACAAAGGGAACTCAAACTGACTTCATAGAGAATCAGTCAAAACCAACTCAATTGACTAAGAGAGACAAGGTTGAAGTTAGGAAAGATGGACAGACGAGGACCAAGAACGACAGAAAGATAAAGAGGAGAAGTATTGACGAAAGAAATAGTATGGTTGTAAATAGAGGTAGTGCCATGTCAAATTCTTCAGCTATAGACAGGAAACTAATTCCCAAATGGTGTAGGAATATTAGCTGTCAGAGTTCAAGTTACGGAGAAGATATTCCTACAGCCGAATATTATAGTGATGCTGAAACAGATATAATTACTGAGGATTCGGAGAATGAGAGTGCTGCACTACGAGCAGATCCTGAATTGAGGAGTGTTGTTCCCTCATACGGAATAGTGACTGGTGGACAGACGGACAGAGTTTTGGTTAGTGACTATATAGAGAAGGCTAAGGGACGAAGACCGAGAAAGAGAAAGAAAGTCAGACGTTTTAAAGATGACTATGAGAATAAGGCCGACGTGTTTGCAGTAAACTATAATGAGTCTGATGTAGGGACTATTATTAGTGTGTCATCTGAGGACGAGATGGGAAGGTATAAACGTTACGTAAGGTATACAGGAAACAGTGAACAGACTGACGCAAATAGAGGAAATAGAAAGAACGCATTTAAGAAAAAGAATAGTGGTAGACAGTTAGCGGGAATTTATTCAACGACAGAAAGTGACTTAAGTAAAATAGAAGACCTTAGGACCTTAAGACCTGAATACTTTAACAGGTTGACAACAGATAGTGATGATGACATTATAAGTGAAAGACAGGTTAGTGTATTGAAAGACAGTGAAGTGTTTAATTTGGACACACTATATAACGGTTAAAATTCCTTGGGTGAAGAAGGAAAATGAAATAGTTTTGGGCTTATGAGAAACTTGTTGTGTCTGGAGAAGTATAGAAAAATAGTTACGAGATTTGTGACATGTTGGAATGAAGTTTGTTTTGAAGAGACAGTAGATAGTGCTGTGAAAACAATATAAGTTGCGAGATGTCATGTATAGGGTTGACCTTCGTATAGGAGTAGAGATATAAGAAAGCAGTGAATTGAGAAAGTCCTCTGGATTAATTCGTCTGGTTATGCGTTGTTCATACGTGAATATAACTGTAGTCAGACAGGTGTTCGGCGTGATGAAGGAAGTAGGAGAGAGGTGTGATGAAGTCGCCTAAGTGAAATACGTAGATAAAATGTAAGAGTGGCGTTAATATGTCGTGTGTCAATGTGTTTAGAGGAGATCAATACGTGTTTATATGTGGTGAATGTTGAGGTGACGTCTGAAGTGCTTTTTATAGTAATGATAGAGACACGTTAGATTGTCGAGATGCAAGAGTAGTCGAGAGATGAGAGCGAAGTTGTGTATCATTGTCCGTGTGAATATGAGAAGAGCGGTTGATAAGTAACGTTGATAAATCGTGGAACATAGAGCATGCGAAAATCGAGAGATAGAAAGAAAATTGTAATGTCTTTTCGTAGAATATCTGACCTTGGAAGGAAATTATGGAAGTTATATTCTGAAGTAACATTCTGAATGTTTAGTATTCTTGACAGGAAAATGGCGAAGCAAGAGTGCCTAAGACTGAGAAACGAGGAAAGAGAGGTCTGCTGTTGGTTATAAGTGGCGTGGGTTGCAGTTCTAAAAGAGTTCCGAGAAATAACAAGAAGAATGAAAGATGCGGAGGTAAACATGGTTAAATGAATGTTGGAGAACGTGTTACGAGGAGGGTGACCGATTTGACTATTGTCACGATGTGAGAGTGATGTGAAACGTGAAGATAGCTTAGAGTAGTGCTGGTGAGACGTTGAGAGTACAGTAGAAGGAAATATTAATTGCGTCGGGTAGACGAGAAATTAACGGTAGAATTAGTTGTTTTGGTGAGAGGTCTATAGTAAATAGACAAAGTTTTGTTGGATGTAGGAGAGTGGAGATACTGTAGTTAACAGTAGTGATGTTTGGTAACAAAGCCATGGGAAACAATTGGTGTGCCGAGCCACAAGTTAAGTAATAAGTACAAGATGGCTTGTACATTGAAATGACGTTGAAATAATCGCCACATTGGCAATAGATTGAGTGAGTTTACAGAGCTTGCTTAAGGTTACAGTGATTAATATAGGAGGCCAATGTGGATGGGCCACTGTACGTAGTAATTGGAAGGGAGTTGTATTTTTTTTTGAAAACCTTCTCTTTAGCGAGAAAATAATTGTTTTATTGCCTCTTGTATAATGTTTTTTGCTTGATTTGGTCCTGTAAAATGATTGTTATTGTTTTAGAATAGGGTTATTGTGTCCTTAGACTTTCATCTGTAAACTACTGGTCCGTAAAAGAGACCAGTAGTATTAGGTAACAATAGAATAGGATGTATGTTGAATCATCATCACCATCATCGTCACCATCATCATCATACCTTTAGTTGAGTTGAGGGGAAACATAAATGATTGTTACAAAAATTTGGGGGGGGGGGATTTGATGTCCTGTTGTGGTTTTATTTCACTGTTTTGTGTGTTAAATAGTAGTTAATTAAGTTATGTTTAAATTACAGGGTTTTGTCTAGAATAAAGACAATACAGAGGGCTTTAATTAGGACCCTTCGTTCAGAAAAGAGCTACTGAGAGCTAATAGAGAGACACATTCTCTTTGTGAAGAAGAAGTTCATGGGTATTTTGTGCTGTGATAATCAGAGTAGAGAGGTTAATAGGACTATGAAGTTACTAAACAAGTAAAATGGTTATGGGAAACTTTAGAGATACACTAAAGTAAGCATTAATTAGAAATATATGGGATTAGAAGCCACATGGGAGAAGAAAAGATTAATGAATATATTCAGTGGGGTAAAGCTGAGAAAAGTTTTGAACATAGTTTCCGGGGGGTCAGAAGAGCCATGATATACACGAGATTGCTGGGTTATAGAAGAATAAGAAAATTACCCCAGATGAAGAGTAAACATGAATTGGATCCATGTTTGACTAGACACTGTGGATAACAGTACAATAATAAAGGGGTGTAAGTGTGTTAATGAGAAATGAACATAGGGGAGACATAGTGACATGGGGTGTTTGGGGGTCCGTAATAAAGGGACTGAGATAAAGTTGATTGCAAGCAGTCACAGACATGAGTGGTTATTTTTGCTGCTGTAGATTACGGCATGAATTATGAATTGAGAGGTGGAAGATTTTAGAGAGGCATTGGGTTACATGGCCTGGGTAGGATGTAAATGTTTATCCCTTTGGGTGTATTAAGCTTCAGAGATAGAATAATAAGTGGTGTTGTGTTTGTGTTGGTTAACATTTAAGGGGAGATTTCAAGGTTCTAGGTTGCTGTTGATAACGGCATAACTGGAGCATTTTAGTAGATATGCCCATAAGAAATGGACATTAAGAGAGAACCTGAGGTATTGGAGAAGATTAGTTATACGAGGTGATGAGGTTATGTGAGGTGTTATGTATAATGTTGGAGGAGGTCTTAAGGGATAATAGACCTTTTTAATTGAGTCCTCGGGATGTGTTTTGTGGTTTACATTACAATGTGAGGTTGAGGTAAGGTAGTGTCTGTAATATATAGACACTTATAAGTGAAGAATATTTTTGGATGATGGTTGGTATTTGATGCTGTAGATAGCAGCGTAAACTGTTACCATAATGAGTGGTACTGTGGGAGATATAATTGGTATAGACTTTATTACATAAAGTCTCAAAGAACATAGGGGTGTAAAGGGGTGTGTGATTTAGGTGAATGTTTTTTTTTTTGAAAGAGTTCTATTTCTTCTTTTAAATTCCGGTGGCCACCGATTCTTTGTCTTCCTATCGTGTGAAAGTAATTTCAGGTTAGTTGAAAGTGGGGGATTAGTAGCGTTGGTGATAAAAATAAGGAGTTGGTGTTAGCGTTTGAAATTTTAAGCAGGTTACTTATGAAGAGAAGAAAGAGTATTTAAGAAGACGTGTTATGAAGTTATGATGTATTATATAAAGTTGAATTTGAGTTGTTATTAAAGATATGTAAATATGTTATGGTTGGTTGAAGGGCCAGAAACGAAGAAGAAGGGGGTTGACTATATAGCAAGGGAAAAAAGTTAAAGAAATTGCACATTCTTTTGAGGAACTGTGAGAAGTAAGGAAAAAGAGGGAATAGAGTATGGGGATTAGGAGTAAAGATTTTTCCTTTATAAGGAAAATTCTTTATTCAACATGGGGAGGTGTAACAGTAAGGGAGGAGTACTGGGGTATTATTAGAATCTAGTGGGAAACAGATACAGCACGATTGAGCATCGAGAGTGAAAGGGAGAGAGATGCTCAATCGTGACGTATTGGGTTGGCAAGGGCAGTTAAGATCCGGCCTTTGTCTTGAGTGGAGGTGAACATCAAACCTTTGTCATCTTATACCAATAAACGTTATATTAACAAGAAAACAACATGCCTTCGTGTTCTTATACACTGGTATACTAGTTATAGTAAGTATGTAGTAAACGATCCTATTACACGCCATAGACTCATTAGGAACATGATGCTAGTAACAGTATGTATGAAGTAAACGATCCTATTAGACGCTTAGCCTCATTGGGGACATGATGTTTTTAACAGTAAGTATGAAGTAAACGATTCTATTACACGCCTTAGACTCATTGGGGACATGATGTTTTTAACAGTAAGTATGAAGTAAACGATTCTATTACACGCCTTAGACTCATTGGGGACATGATGTTTTTAACAGTAAGTATCTAGTACACGATCCTATTACAAGCCTCACTGGGGACATGATGCTAGTAACGCTAAGAATGTAGTAAAAGATCTTATTGTTCGCCTTAGGCGCTATCGGAAAATTGTGCCAGTAACACCAAGTACGTAGTACACGATGCCAGCACACGCTTTAGGCTAATTGAGGGTATGGTTCTAGACCCATATCTTTTTTAAACCAGTCGGCACTTGGTATTTAATGGGGTCAATATCCCTCTGGCCGCCTTTACTTATCAAGGCGTTTTCTGGTACCCGTTTTAGGATTGGTCGACCTAAGCGCCCAGGTCGAGTTTACACATTCCCTTCTATATATCTATCTGTTTGCACACCTTTTCTTACTTGGCACCTTTCACAATTGAACTTCTGTCCCGTCTTCCTAGCAACGAAGTATGTTTATTGGTCTTGCGACTTTTCATACCCATACTTTTTCTGTGTATGTATTAATTTTATTTTTGTTTTATATTTACTTTCATGCTGTTCTTGAGATCTTTTTGTGTTGTTCCCGATGAACATTATTATGATTAATTGTGTCGTGGTATAATTTATTTGTATCTTTTCGTTTTGCCCTCATTCATTTTTCCCCCTTGTGATTTACGTTTGCCGAGTTGGAGTTCGTTGTAAGGTTTGTAATCTGTGTCTGTGTTTAGTACCTCTCACTTTTTCGTGGGAGTTACACATGCCTAACTGTTGTTATTTTCTATTTTAAAATGGAGCCAAACTCGAACCCTTGACAGCCATTCCGGCGGCTTGCCTCTACGCTACTGCGTCTCTCATTTAATAGATGGCTTTCTTTTATGTCTTCGTATGTAAAAATTATATAATGGCATAATTGTCTACAACATTAGAGAATTTTTGTTTCTTACAATTAACAAAATATAGCAAATAAAAACAAACTTTGTAAAATCAATTAACACAGTGCATATCCACTGTGCAAAATGAGCACTTAAAGATTTGCGTAAATGCGGTGCTATTAGCACCAATTAATACATTGGGGCATTTCATGTAAGATCATTAGTAAATTGAGGCTCTCCGTGTAAGACATCATAGCAAAGATGTCTTCAGATGCACATGGGAGCCTAAAATGTGTCTATGAGAATACATCAGGTGCTTTTTTTTGCGCTCGCTCGCTTTCAACTCAAGCGTAGTCCTTACACACTACTTCTAGTAGTGCTGAATTTTGCGTGTGGATTAGCATTGCTTAGTATCAGTATCCCTCGCCATCAGGCGAACCTACTCCGACTTCAAAGGTACTTGTATTATGCGTCCTCAAATCAAGGGCGAGAAGTCAACATTTTAGTCCAATAGTCCGGTGTAAAGGTTGAAACCGTTACCTCTGATCAGCATACCGGATGTTTAAGAACGCTTGTTCTTATCCATACTGCCATGCTGACCTCTGACAAGGAGGCTTTTTTACTCCGACATTGCACGGTTGGTAACGTTTCATTCATTCAGTAGCATGTCCTATGCAGAACCTCCCTCCCATAACAACCTTCCGGAAAACTTCTCGGTCATTAGCAAAATGTCCCGCGTCTGATACACCCATCTGGAGATCATCTGCCACATCTTCTCTTTGGCCTTCCTCTTCCTCTCTTCCCGGACATATATCTCTCTATTATTGTTCTCTTGTTGTACACAGTGAGCAACTGGGGTTAGAATTAAATTGTAAAAAGACTCAGGTTATGGTCGTCACTAGGAAGGAAGAAGTGCCACAATGTAATATACGAGTAAATGGAATTATTCTTCAACAAGTGAATCGGTACAGTTATCTTGGAACAGTCATAACATCTGATGGGAGATGCCTTGAAGAGATTAGATCAAGAATCGCCATGGCGAAAGTAGCCTTTAGCAAGATGAAAAACATTCTGACCAATAAAAAGATGTCAATTGAAACGAGAAAAAGAGTGTTGAGGGGATACATAGAGCCTGTTCTTTTGTATGGATGTGAAACTTGGACAATGGGCAGTCAAGCTGAAAAACATCTGATGGCTGCAGAAATGTGGTTTCTGAGGAAAATGCAAAGAATACCATGGACAGACAGAAAAACCAATGACCAAGTACTACAGGAGACAAATGAACATCGTAAACTGATTAGAAAAATTAGACGTAGACAGTCAACATTTTTTGGACATTTTATGAGAAGAAATGGATTGGAGAACTTGGTGACAACTGGCAAGATCGAAGGGAACAGACCAAGAGGCAGACCGAGAGGAAAATACCTGGATGGCTTGGCCCCATGGCATGGACGAGACAGGAACACTGAGCTGATCCACGACACTGATGATCGAGTGAAATGGCGAGTCATGACAGCCCACGCTTTCCGGCATGGCACATGATTGATTGATTGATTGTTCTCTCAAAACTTTCGTGACGTTTCAAGTGACCAAAATATTTCAATTTTCTTTGTTTTATGGTCTTTAGTAGCCAACCTTCTTCAATAATCAGCTCTTGTCGTATGGATGCATTTGTTCTTTTCTGTATCCAATATATTCTTTGACCTCTTCTATAACATTTATATTCAGAGGCATGAAGTTAGTTTCATATCCTTTATAAGACGTGGCAGTCAACCCAAGCATTTTTGGGGTTTTACAACTTTACGTCCATTAATTTGCGATTGCTTCCTGAACAATTGACACTCATACATTGTTATAAAATCCAACGCGAAGCATTCTGCTACCAAATCGCCTACTACTGTGTTTCGAATGGGTGGGTATTCGGGATGACGAATTGCCGCCGCAACCCTTTCGCCACAAAACCGGTTAAAATTTACTTGAACACAACCACAATTAACATAATGGGCGTTGTTGCCAGAAGCTTCCGTGGTCACGTGCTCTTTCCTAGTCCCTGTGGCCTTTATTATGGCCGAAGTATTACAGGTTTCGTGACACGGTTTTTATTTAAAATATTTTTTATGCGCTCACTTGCTTTGAACTCAACCGTAGTCCACACACACTATGTATAGCCCACTTCGTCTTCAGAGGTACTTGTAATTAACATTCCCAAGTCAAGGACGACAGGTCAACATTTTAGTTCAGTTGTCCGGTGTAGGGGCTGAACCGCTAACCTCGGCATCAGAACACCTGATATTTAAGAACACGCGTTCTTACCCATTCGGCCATGCGGACCTGCTCACGGTGCATTTGATGAGCCAGATTTCTTCACTGTTCAGATCGTATAGAATGTCAGTATTGTTCTCCTTCTTGGTCCACGACATTCTAAGGACATTTCTGTAACAGTCTAAGGACATTTCTTCTTGGTCCACGACATTCTAAGGACATTTCTGTAACATTCTAAGAACATTTCTGTAACTGTCTAAGGACATTTCTGTAACAGTCTAAGGACATTTCTTCTTGGTCCACGACATTCTAAGGACATTTCTGTAACAGTCTAAGGACATTTCTATAACAGTCTAAGGACATTTCTTCTTGGTCCACGACATTCTAAGGACATTTATGTAACAGTCTAAGGACATTTCTGTAACAGTCTAAGGACATTTCTGTAACAGTCTAAGGACATTTCTGTAACATTCTAAGGACATTTCTGTAACATTCTAAGGAAATTTCTGTAACAGTCTAAGGACATTCCTGTAACAGTCTAAGGACATTTCTGTAACATTCTAAGGACATTTCTGTAACATTCTAAGGACATTTCTGTAACATTCTAAGGACATTTCTGTAACAGTCTAAGGACATTTCTGTAACATTCTAAGGACCTTTCTGTAACATTTCACAGATCGTGTGTCAAACAAAATGTAGGATTAGACCAAACCTGGTCTGCCCTGTCGTAACATTCAATTTTAGGATGCATTTTCTTGGCGTGTGCACTACCAATTGCGCCCTTCCACCCGAAGCCGTTGGCACAATGTAGAGAGTCGCGTTCTGTGAGCGCCGACCTGATAAAAACTTACATATTTGATCTGACTCGATAATTTATTTTATTTCCGTTCAATGATGTCAGATTTCTGTACTCACTTGAATTCCACTATTCTCGGCCATTCCTTAACTTACAAAAATTCTGTATTTAATTTTCTGAGGCAAGAGTACACATACATCGCTAGCAAGAGTACACATACATCGCTAGGGAGAAAATCAAAGCTTCTGACAATGCTGTAGATTCTGGCTGCAACGGTTCCGTTTGAAAGGGAAAAACACATGAATAGCAGCTGTTGAGAAACTAACGAAGCCATTATAGTATCATAAGAAATGTGTTCACATATATTGATTGGCTCTCACAGAAGTGAAAAGTGTCTACAAGGTGTTGACTCGCCTGGCCCTGCAGCCAGCATTGTTAGGTTCGGCTAGCCTCTCCCAGGAGGGGTGAACAGTGAAAATTAGTAGCCTGCCGATGACCCGCATATTACAAAAGTCAACCCCACTTCCACGCGGTGTAGACTGGGAAACCATGACCACGAGGTCATGGGCTAACGGGGCTATGGCTCGCCATAAGGTATGGACTCGTTATGGATTTCTGTCCTAAACCTGCGACTGGCCTAACAAGCCTGCAGGGGATCTTCATACTGCTCGTAGAGAGACTAAGAAGTATAAACGGACTGACCCAAATGGATATAGAAGTAGAGGATAGAGGTAGAAATTAAAGGACACACTAATAAATAAATAAAGTTTTCATATCCTTTTACAGGACATCGCTGTCAACACCCTCATTTCACTTCTGTTGTTGATGTCTTTACAAGTTTACGTTCAATAGTTTGCCATGCTTTCTGAACGATTGTATCCTATACCAATTAGTTGAAACCCAGCGCAACGCCGTTTGCTGCCAAATCGCGCGCAGCTGTTTTTCGAACGCGGGTAATCGGGATTACGAACCGCGTCCATAAATCCTGCGCCACGGAGTCGGCAAAGGTCACAGTAGATTATATAAAAGTTGAAAGCTGTAGTGAACACTGGGGTTCTTATCCATGAAACTGACAATAACGCCTCACTGAAGGACCAAGTGTACTTCGACGCACGGCCAACTTGACATCCCTATTATATGTTTTCATTAGCCAGGCCTATCATCCGCCTGAACCTGTAACTATGGGATATAGAAAGAACTTGTCCTCTACTCTCTAGTTCTTTCCTCAACAGCTATGGTAATAGAAAGAACTTGTTCTCTACTGTCTAGTTCTTTCCCAGCTATGAACGGCAGTCAATATCGATAAATTTCTCAAGCTAAAACAAGAGAGGCTGAGAGCGTTATACATCCTCGGTTGTTGGAAATTGGATACTGTCAGGTCTTAGACAGATATGACTGAGCTACCGTATGCCAGTAGACGGTACTACCTGCTTTCTGTTATCGCCGAATGTTGGGCGTACCAAACCCTACACCCCACATTGTGCCAACGACTTCGGGCGGAAGAGCGCAATTGAGAGGGTACAAGCCTTATCCTGGTGGGAGGAAATGCGACCTAAAGACAAAATGTCATGGCAGGGCAGACCAGGCCCTAAGCCTTGGTTGGCAGGTGCTCTAGGATAGAAGATCCGACAGGTGGACAGTTAGAGCATTGCTTTGCTGATCTGGCAGCTTCTGCAGCTTGTCTTGTTCTAGATGTATAGGTGTTAACTTTCCTCTGAATTGAACTAGGCAGGCAGAGAGAGGGATCATGCTGCTGGGCAACACATGGTCTCTATATTTTAGACCAGGCTTTGTCCTATGAAGCACGAATTGGCATTATCAGCCACATTCGCCACCGTCATGGGTCGTAGTTATTAAGCCTTTTTTGAAGCACAATGTACCAAACTATCGTCTGTCAAGACGGAAAGGTGCCAGTGATGGAAATTGGAAAGAGATGACCGAATAAATTGTTGATGCGTTAGTTGTTTGGGTGGTCGGTTGGTTTATGTGAGGCTGGATCCACCGGGAGTCCAGGTCAATAAATAAATCCCCGTCTTGAAGGGGATTGGAACCTATGACCAGTGGCCAGCAGGCACGAATACTAGCCATTGCGCTACAGTGAGTAACATCAAATAAGACAGGCATGTTTAAGTCATAATTTTACCTCTGAAGTCAGAGTGGGCTCGCCTGAATGGCGAGGGACACCGGTAAAAGGGAAAGCAAGCCCACACGTAAAACTTAGTCCTTTACTTCTTTAAACAGTGTGTAAGGACTACGCTCGAGTTTAAGCGAGCGAACAAAAAGAAGAAGAAAAGAAGTAGAAGACATAATTTATTTATTCATTAATTCAGGCATATTTCATTACTGTAACAACCCACCGTATTTAGTATGTAGTCAACACATGATGAGATATTTGTTATCGCCATCATCAAGTTCTTTGCCAGCTGGCGTAGGCGTTCATAGCTCTCTATATAACTCTGACTTTTTGGTGTTCTGGATCAACTCTGCTGATGATATTCCTCCATGCCACCGTCTCAATCCACCCAGCATCATTTCTCTTGGTCTGCCTCTGCCCCTCCCTTGATATTCCAGTCGTCACGATGTTCTCAAGTGCCTCTCTTCTCATCACATAACTTTACAAAATCTGTTTGCTTCTGTCTTATTGTTGCATATAATATTATAGTTTCATTAGCCTGTTTAAGGCAGTCGTTGTTAGTTACTCTGGCAGACCAAGGAATTTGCAACATTCATCTCAGGAATCACAAAAAAAAAATCAAAACAATCACATCTCTGTTGCTTCCAAGTTCTTCCTAATTTGGTTATTTACATTCCAAGATTCATTGCCATATTTGTTATAGACTAGATTAATAACTTAGGTGGGATGGCTTGAAGTTAAGATGTCCACCTCTGGTTGTCCAGACCGTGTTCATGTTGCGGCTTGCATTGTACTGTTATAAGACTCTGGTGTAGCCTGGCTTTCTCGGATAAGAGCGAAAATCTGGAAGTTCCAATGTGCATGTTGCGTTAAATATACTCTGACATTTCATTGCCAATAGATTAAAATACAGTGACAGAGGAATTACAGTTTTAATAGGGGGAATATGCAAGAACAAGAAGTATAGTATGAAAATATATGAGTGTAAGAGACCTTGACTTTCACCTCTGAGACATCAATAAATTGTTATCCATGATGATGGCAACGTCTTAATTTGTAGTTGCACCATACTGTGAGTGTGTGTCGTATGGTTACCTACAGATGTGTTGCAACGTACATTAGTCGAGCTGGAACCTTCGCAGGAAGTAGTTGCCATTATTGGAGGAACCGGTTGACATAGCATTATGGTGCCTTGATCCTATGTTAGGTCATGGAGCACTGAGTGCATACAGTCCAGAGCTTCAGGCAAGTCAGCGTGAAGATCGAGCAAATCACAGATTCACGCCTTGCATGAATACAAAGAGAGTCGCAGAGCAGGGGGACAGCGTTCGAGGCCGGACTGGTTGAAGCTGAATATGGCTATGAATCTCCCCGCCGCCACGTTGAGTGTGAATGCAGATGCATTTGAAAGATCCTTTGTCGACAGAGTTTGAATGCAGATGTATTTGAAAGATCCTATGTCTACAGAGTTTGACTGCAGATGTCGGTTGCAAGTATATTAGATTAAAGATTTTAGTAAAGAGTTTACCGACAGTTTTCAGACCATTGCGAATTGTTTTTAAGAGACGACAATATAATGTATCAAAAGTGAGTCGCTGTTATGTTTTGATGAGTTCATTGTGCAGTGGTGTCAGTTGTCACGTAGTGTGTGTACACAGAATAATATTAAATAAGCAAATTAAGAAATACCCCTGGACAACAGAAGCGAAAGTCAAAGAGAATATAGTCATTCGTCAACAGTCAACCAGTCTTGGAGAATGTAATAAATATTACTATAGTCCACCCCAATCAGCTAATGGCACCATGTCAGCGATAATATGATGGAACACTTTAAATTCTCAATTCCATCGACGAATGAGAAGTCAACCACTTTAATTACATACATAAACTCGTTCGCATATGGAGTCCATCCAAAGCTTCTGAAGGAGGAAGGTTCGCTGGAGGGACAAACCGGTCTAGTATATTTGTTCGGGTAGCCACTTGGTATCTGCTATAGGCTGGATTGTTTCAAGCAGACACTGCTGTCTGCTGGGATTTAGAGAAATCATAGTCCAGAAAGGAGCTGCAGGTTTGTGGCTGATAGATTACAAAGATACCGGTCAACGTCCAACAGCTAATTGAGGGTTATTGCGTGCTATGAATGACTACAGGAACAGCGGGAGCATTCATTATCGTGAGGCTCTAGAATATAAATGAATTGCTATGACTGAATAGGTGACTGGCAGAGACGGACTTCATCACTCATCTGATAGCTCATCATGTATGTTCTATACATGTCCTATTTTGAAGCCCTGCCGATGGATATTTCCGTGACTGCTGTGTTGAACATTATCTTTGGACAGTCTCAGTTGGAGATCTTTCATGTTTGATTATTGGTTGGGAAGGGGGCATTTGTTTGTTATATACCCTTAGACACCTGGTGGTAACAGCCACGTCACACGTGAGCTCTCTCCTTTCTTTCACTTCAACGGAGCTGTTGAATGTCTCTCTCTTCTGTCACATCCCTGCAATGTTATCCACGAGCTTCTCTGCTTTCTTTCCACTTACTGAGATCATAACATCTGCAATTGTTGGTCTTTTTTATTGCATAAATCGGTTTGGAATGCACGAAGTCTTGCATTTTTGTAAACATTTGCCCTAGTTAAGTGTGGCAGGTTCACTAACGGCTAGCATTTGTTATTACATTTTTTTAAATGTTGCATATCCCCTACAGGACGTTGCAGTAAACACCAGCATTTTCAGCTGATATACTGGGCAAGTTTTACGTTCAGTAGTTTGCCATTGCTTTCTGAACGACAGGCTCACATACCCCCGTAAGTTACCAGCACGGCTCGAACCGCTGCCGATTCTCGCAGCTGCTGATTCTCGCAGCTGCTGTTTTCCCCCACGTGGATATACGGCATTACAAACAATGTCGTTAATCCTTTGGCCAGAGAGACCGGTTATGTTATTACATAAGACACTCTTTTATTGTTATGCGTTAGAACCACGTCATTACACATTCGGTATTCCTTTGTGTGCCCAGCCCTCCTTTGCAGCACCCACCCCAAAGTATTTCTGCTCACTGTTTCCATAAGACAGTTTATGCGAAGGAAATGCAAATGAAAATAACTAATCAACAACGACAAAATAAATATAACTTGTCCTTCACGGAAAAAGCTGGCTAGCGAGGCTGGTATTAAGTATGCAAGTGATAATTAGTGTGGTTAAAATCCACGCACGGAAAACATTTCAATTTAATGCAAATTATGTATGTCAAGATCCGACTTATAGTGAAGACAAGCCAGGCGACCTACATACCCAGAGTATTATAAAACATACTGACTTTAGCACGGCGAACTTGTCTCCATATTGCCAGGTTAATATACCATATTGACGCCACCTTTGTTTTTCTGAATAAAATTTACAGGTAAGAATCGTTTTTCTGTTGCTAAAATCATAAGTGGCTATTTATACGAAAGGGCTTCAAATTAAAATCTTAAAAGTGTGGTAGAAATTACAATAATCATGCCATTGTCTTGTAGCCTGTCAATATTGTTGTTAAGATTGTCAAGATTGTTAATCACGTGACATCACAGTGCAGTCGAATACAATGACGTCATAGTGACAGTTTAAAGATGGCCGCCCCACTGTTGACATTAGCCATTTCACGAATTAGCGCTTTGACCTCTGTGTCCACTGCGACGGGATCCTGCTCTCTGCGACTTCAGTCCAGGGTGATCTGGACATAGATGGTAGTACGGGAATCTGTTGGTACTGATATCCATCCACTCCCTCCTAAGACTGATGTCTGTGGGTCTGCAAACTTGTGAATAGTTTCTTCAGCACGTTCCGTCCATGGTCTGCACATCTTCAGACAATTTCGCTTATTTTTAACACCCTCCACCATCCCAGTTGCCACCATCATGTCTTCTCGCAATGTAACCAACATATTACAATGTTTTGGCTACCCGTATAAGTGTAGTATTCGACCTGTGTGAGTTTTCCCCTTAAGGCAAACACTTAACCGTGTGTTGTTTTCCTAGCACCAATAAGTGTACACACTAAGAGTACCAAGGTGATTATTTCTTGTTGTATGTGCTCAAAAACTACATTTTTCACAAGCCAATTTTAAACATTGACTTCTATTTCAGAAAGTAACGTTAAACTACTCATCGTAACCGTGCCTAAAAAATCAACTTGGGGTTGATGGCAACGTCCTGTAAAAGAAATGTAACATTTCAAAAGAAACATTTGATAAGTAACTTTCAGAACGTGAATTGTAATAGTATTTTGAAGTTCACTGCCACAGGTCGATCCATAAGTGTACATTTCAAAACTCGACGATAAACTGATACAGGTCGATTCATTAGTGAACATTTCAACACACGACAATACAGTGTTACAAGTCGATTCATAGTGAACATTTCACCACCCGACAATACAGTGTTACATGTTAATTCATTATCGAACATTTAAACCCTTGACGATAAACTGATACAGGTCGAGTCATAAGTGAATATTTCAACACACGACACAATACACTGCTACGTGTCGATTCATTAGTGAACATTTCAACACACGACAATACAGTGCTTCAGGTCGATTCATTATTGAACATTTCAACACTCAACGATAAACTGATACAGGTCGATTCATAAGTGAACATTTCAACATACGACAATACACTGCTACATGTCGATTCAAAAGTGGACATTTCAACACACGACAATACACTGCTGGGACTGGTTTTTGCAATACGGAAGGCAATACGACCTAATGGATAAAAGCGTTCGTTCTTAAACATCCGGTGTGATTAAGCTGAGTTAAGGGGTTCAACCCCTACACAGGTCAGTTTTATTAAAATGTCGACTTCTCGTCCTTGACTTGCAGACATAAATTACGGGTACCACTGAAGTCGGATTGGGTTCACCTGATGGCGAGTGACAATGGTAACAGGGAAAACTATTCTACACGCAAATTCAGTCTAGTGTTACTATAAGTAGCGCGTATGGACTAAGCTCGAATTAAAAGCGAGTGAGCGATAAAACGTTGTATAACGCTAGAAGGTAAATTGGGAAATATATGTTAGTTAATCTAGGCCTGTAGTCTCAATTATAGTAGTCATTCTAAGTGGAGTTTACTCATATTGGGACGATTCTGAGCCCTTCATCATCATTATAATCATCATCAAGTGCCTTCCCAGCTTGCATAAGCTATCATGTCTCTTCACAGATCGCAGTCTTGTGCATTCTGGGTCACCTCTGCTGATAATATCCCTCTATGCCACCGTCTCAATCCATCCATGATCATTTCTCTTGGTCTGCCTCTGCCTCTCTTTCCCTTGATCTTTCCAGTAGTCACGATGTTCTCCAATGCTTCTCTTCTCGTCACATGACCAAAGAAAGCTGTTTGTCTTTTTATTATTGTTGTATATAATGTTCTAGTTTCATTAATCTCAATCAGACGTACGATATAATAAACGTTAATTTTTAATAGATCTTCTAAATCGTTATTGTATATTATTCAAGCAATTCATTTTACGTTACGCATTAACTGCATTTACGACGCAAGCTCTTTTAGTTTGTGTATCTCCGTCAATCCCAGGGAGATATTGATCATCATCAACAGGTCTTGCCGGTAAACGTGGGTGATCATGCTTAGCCATCTTACACGATCACCAGAGTCGTGGATCAGCTCTATGTTCTTTTCCCGACTATGTCATGTGGTCAAGCCACCCAGATATTTACTTCTCTGCCTTCCCCTTGTCTCTCCCCCCACCCACCCCCCCCCCCCCCCCCCCCCCCCCTCCAATCTTGCCAGTTGTCACGAAGTTCTCCAGTTTATTTCTTCTCATAACGTGCCCTAAAAATTTTGACCAGAGAGATATTGCTGTGACCACTTTATCATAACTGATTATGGATTAGGTCTGCTCACTGTCTCAGAGAGTCAGCTGGTGAAGTTAGAGCGCATACAGAACGAAGTTATGCGGGCCATTCTGGGATGCACTAGAGAGACCCCAGTAGTGTGTATGCGTTACATCCTTGGTCTGCCGACTGTTGCTGGTAGGCTCAAGGTGATGCAGGCGAAGGCATACCTCAGTGTAGCTGCAGACACAGACCACCCACTGCATGAGGCGCTGGGCGCAGTTAAGGGTCAGCGACTGATAAGAGGGAAATCATGGATGGCTCAGTCGGAGGATACGATCAGACAGGTGTGCCCCTTGGAGAACATTAGGCGTGGAGAGGAGTGGGTCAGAGTGCCAGCGGAGCAGTCAGACTTGTGCAGAGTTATAATCACATTAAGCCGGTAGTGCAGGGAGTGGCCAGCAGGGGCCACGGAAGTGGAAATCCAGCAACTAATTCAGGACAATGCTCACTCGGGTGATGTGATTATATACACAGATGGTTCGGTGTCAAGAGGTGAGAGAAGCGGCTGGGGGTTCATAGCCAAAGGTAATGGTCGATGGTTGGGGCAGGAGAGCCTGGCATATGATACCACAACATCCAGCTTAAGAATGGAGGTGGAGGCAGTCACTGCGGCTCTCCGCTGGATGGAGAATACGACACACACACACACATCGTGATTGTAACTGACTCAGAAAGCATGCTGACGAGGGTGAGAATAGGCAGTCTTCGTGGCTTGTTTCGCTTCGGAGGTCACGGGTGACAAGCATCGCCTGGATCTTTTCTCCGGGGCATGCCGGTGTGCTGGGAAATGAACAGGCGGACAGATTGGCTGGTTCTGCAGAACTTCGTGGAGTATTGATACATGAAAAGGCAGACGTGGTTGCGGCCTTGTGGGAGCATGTGCACACCTCGGAGGAGCAAATGGATTACCATGGTCTGGCAAGAATGAGACAGCGAGGAGTGACGAGGGGATCTGGCCGACGCTCAACGCTCAGAGGAAAGGCGAGACGGACGTATAATCAGATTGCTACTGGTACTATTAGTGTTAGAACTCTTCGCTGGCTGCTGAGGATGGGGACGGAGCACTTATGGGAATGCCCCGAATGCTGTGATGTCGATTCCTAAATCAATCAATCAATCAATCAATCAATCAATCAATCTCAGCTGTATGGTGGTGAGTCTTGGAATCTCAACTACAAGTTAAGAAGAGCTTGTGGGCAGAGAGAGGGATGTGATTTCTTATGCGAGTACATTGGACAGCCAGAGCAGCTAAACATGATTGCATGAAAGAGGCTAATGAAACAAAACCACATACACAACACTAAGCTGAGTTGAGCTAAGAACCGGCATCACTGCACTCAGGACATTTCCTTAAGCGCTCCGTCCCCTAATTTAACAGCCAGCAAAGAGGCATACTACTAATCGTTCCCACCGCTATCTGATTAAAAGTTCTCCTGGTCTTCCCTCTCAGTTTTGAGATTCTTCCAGAACCCCTGCCGATCCCCCGCATACACAACTATAAGAAAGAGACAAGCTGCGTGTTTGGTTCTAAAATGAAAAGAACGGCACTGAAGAACAGAGCGAGGGATTGAAGGATCAGTGACAGAAGAGGAGGCTGGACCAAGAGAAGTGATGCTGGATGGTCTAAGATGGTGACATTGAAGGATGTCAGCAATAGGATTGATCCAGAACACCGAGGACAGAGTTCTGTGGAGAGACAGGAGTGTCTGCTCCCAAGTCTGGGGCACATGATGGTCATTTGGGTATTTAAAGTAAATGGCATTCTATTTCACATGCTCAGTTATTTACTATATGTTTATTACATAGAAGGGGTTACGTACGCAATTCGTAATCACACTTACCGGGTTCCAAACACAGCTGCGGGCGATTTGGCAGCAGACCGCCTAGACATAAATGGTATGAGTGGCGGTCGTTCAGAATGCAATGGCAAGCTACTGAACGTAATCTTGCCAAGTAATAATAATCTAAAAATGCCGGGGTTGACTGAAACATCATGTAAATGATATACAACCATTTTTTAATAAGTAGAGAATGATTGCTACGCAATATTTTATTACAAGTCACAGCATGTGATAATTTGTGTGTCCTTTATCCACAGCCGATTGTTTGGATTCATCGCACCAGGGCCTCTTAATAGGCAGCAAGCATCTTCACAATGACAACAACTATCAGCATCTCTTGGGTGCTGCCTCTAATCTTGACTGTCCTAGCATTAATCTGGTTGTGGACAAAGAGCAGACGCAACTATCCAAGCAACATTCCGCCTTTCCCATCAAAACCATGGCCAGTTTTTGGAAATTTTTTGCAGATGCAAGGTAATCTGAGAGACAAGATGAAAGTGTGGAGAAAGAAGGCTGGCGACATCTACAGTTTGGATGTTGGAGGAGAATTACACATCCTCGTGAATGATTACAACGTGATCAAAGAAATCTGGGTCAAGCATGCTGATTATATTGTTAACTCGCAGAAATCATTTGCTGCGGAGATCATGGGAGAGGAAAATAAAGGTATAATGACTGCAAGGGACAATAACTGGAAAGAACAACGAACAACATCCTTATCTATTCTCCGATCTTTTGGAATGGGAAGAAATGTAATGGCTGACAACATCCAAGAAGAGGTGTCATACACTCTAGAGAAAATTGCCGCTTTCAAAGGACAACCAGAAGACGTGAGGCTTCTTCTGAACGTTAGTGTCTCAAATGTGATTTGTTCGGTTGTTGTGGGGCAAAGATTTGACCATGAGGATCCATTCTTTGTTCGTTTCATGATTCTGCTTAGAGATGTGCTCAAATATAACAGGTCTGTATCCATACTTACTCCATTTAAGAAACTGTACTACCTCCCCGGCGATCTCTTCCACATTAAGAAATGGACAGCGGCTTCCAAAGAAATCAATGAGAGGTTCGGTAAGGTCTACGTCAGTAAGCTGAAAAACGCTTTCAATGACAACGAAGAACCAGAGAACTTTGTTGCCGCCTACCTCAAGGAGATGAAGAAGTTGAAAGATAAAAACGTTGAAACAAATCTAAATGAAGAAAATCTGGTTGTAATAATCCGACTTCTTTTCATGGCGGGAACAGAGACAACAAGCATCACCATCTTGTGGTGCCTTCTTTACATGCTACATCAGCCTGAAGTCCAAGAGAAAGTCTATCGAGAAATTGAAGCTAATGTTGGAACTGAACGAATGCCTAACATGTCGGACAAACCTAAACTGACCTATCTGAATGCAGTGATCATGGAAACCCAGCGTTTCGCTAGTCTAATCCCTGTTGGTATCCTACGGGAGGTCAGTGACACTTTCGAAGTTCGAGGCTTCACATTTCCCAAAGGAAGCATTCTCTGGCCCGTCTTGGACTCTGTCCATTATGAAAAGAAGATTTGGGGTGATCCAGAAAACTTCCGACCTGAAAGGTTCATCGACAAGAATGGAGCTCTAATCAACCGAGAGGAACTGAATCCATTTTGTATTGGCAGGCGGATGTGTTTAGGTGAAGCCCTGGCTAGAATGGAGCTATTCTTGTTCTTGTCTGCTATCTTTCAGAGATTCAAGTTTGAGCCGGCAGACAAATCAGGCATGTTGCCCACATTAAAAGAGTCATTTGGGACTTCATGCGTCCCTCAGCCTTTCAAGTTAAGATTAACACCTCGTTAAGCGCTGATTTACAGATGTTTTAGTATGTCTTGGCTCATCCTTATCAACATCATTACTATCATTATAATTATCATCATCCACATTGCCAAATAGGTGTTCATACCTCTCCACGGATCTCAGTCCTTTTGTTCTGCAGCCTCTGATCTGTTTTGATTCATAAAAATGTAGGAATATAATGTGACTTCCACAGCCATCCGTAGACATGCTATCTCTGTCTTTGACATAAATCTCCAACAGTCAGGATAAGTAAATGTCCTGCTCTACCCAGTTGCTCAGTTGGACACGTGACCTCACCATCCATCCGTAGACACGTAGGTGACTTCAACATCCATCCGTAGACACGCGCGTGGCTTCAACATCCATCCATAGACATGCACGTGACTTCAACATCCATTTTTAGACACGCTATCTCTGCCTTTGACATTAAATCTCCGACCGTCAGGATAAGTGGATGTCCTGTCCTGTTCAGTTGAACAGATGGTCACGTGACTTCTACGTCCATCCGTAGACAAGCACGTGACTTCCACATCTATCCGTAGATATGTTATCTCTGCCTTTGACATAAATCTCCGACAATCAGGATAAGTGAATGGCCTGCTCTGCTCACGCTCAGTTGCTGAAGTGCCCACTTACACAGGTAGACACTCGGAACGCAGAGCTGCTTTTGTGCCACACCTAGGCGTAACCAGTCTCCCATCACTTGGAAATGCAGCTGGGAGTTGTCCTTCGTCAAGTATATAACACTTGTTGCCTTTTTCGTTCTCTCTGGCAGAATAACTCCAGTTGGCATTGAAAATTAAAAATCAAGTGTCATCATTGTTTATATTCCTTGGCAACCCCAATTGCAATAGACGATTGAATATCAAGTGTTACCAATGTTCATAATCTGTGGTTAATTAACAGAAATTACAATAGAAAAGATTTTTAAAAAATTTAATTTAATTTAAAAAAATTAAATGCCACGTGTCATAAAGTGTTCAGTTTCTCTGCTTGATGTGTTGTTGAATGAAGAATGACTTGCGCGATGAATTGGATTAAAGTGACGAAGAGTTGCGCAATTCGTCGACCTCACTCTCTCGCCTGAGTCCATCTGAGTCCAGTAGCAAGACACGTCAAATACAGGTGCAGTGGATGACCAGGACGCCCTACGTGCCTGCTGTGCTCATTACGTACTACAACGCTTTGCAGGTAAACGCCGTCTTGCCCGTTGAATCATCAATGATATCTTCTGCGCAGTCTGCAGAATCCTGTCTCCACATGCTGGGTAGGCATACCCAAGTTCACCGATTGGTTAGACACCAGATAGGCTACACACGCCTGGTTTAGCCAGCCTGTCACAGCTGTTGCCCGGCGGGTGGCCGCTGTCGCATGCTGACAGCTACTAGGAGCCATAGGTGTGAGCTGGATGTCAGGCTTAGACCAGTGCGGAGTGGGCCCTGAAAAAGATATGACAGTCATCCTTACCAAACGTTCTACCACTGCCTGATACCCCTAGACAACACCCCCCCCCCCCCCACCCCGCGTATGATGATGGAGATGGTGGTTGTAATTGGTGTTCATCAAGCACCAAATACAACCACCATCGCCATCATCATACGCCTTGTCGATAAGTGTGACGGTTTACATTATCACCAGAGTGATGGATAAGGTCTGTGTTCTTGTTCCTAATTATACGAAATGGCCAAGCATTCGAGTATTTATATCTCTGCCTTCGTATTGCTCTTTTGTCATGAATTTGGTCACTTGTTACGACGTTTTAAAGCGTATTACGAATGATAACGTGTTCACAAATCCGATTACAGTAGAAGATCAAATATCACATTATTCTCTGGTTTATTAACACAAATTGCAACCATCTCATCACTTGTCCTGCCGACTGGCGTAGGCGATTACATCCCTCCGCAGGTCTCGGTCCTTGGTGTTCTGGATCCTCTGCTGATGATATTCCTCCCCGTCACGTCTTAGTCCATTCAGCCTTATTTCTCTTGATCTGCCTCTGCCTCTTTTCCCACTGATCTTTCCAGTTGTTACGATTTTCTCCAATGCCTCTCTTCTCATCACATGACTAATGAATGCAATTTGTCTCTTTCTTATTGTTATATATAATGTTATAGTTTCATTAGCCTCTTCCAGACAATCGTTGTTAGTTACTCTGGCAGTCCAAGGTATTCTCAACAGTCTCAGGAACCACATCTCCGTTGCTTCTAAGCTCTTCCTAATTTGTTCCATCACGTTCCACGATTCACTGCTGTACAGCATCACAGGTTCTGAATAACATTCTAGTACTCTCCTTATTACATTCAATTACAATAGAGATTAAATAGCACGTGTCATCAGTGTTCGTATTGTGTTTCTCCTTTAATACACTCGATAGTGAGCACAGCTTTAAATTAAAATGTTTTTAAGATCATTTAATCACCGAGTGTTGATGTTGTTGTTGTTGTTGTTGCTATTATTATTATTATTATTATTATATTTATTTATTTATTTATTTATTTATTTGTATGTTTATTTAATATGACATGAATTGGGTTAGTAGATATGATGCAAGTTAATTAGTTAGTCGAGGTTCCAACTTCACGTCAACGGGTCGTCCCCATTATGCTCCATTCCTGTGCCAGTGAATATCACACAAAATGCTCCCCACTTTCCAATGTGAAAAGTGGAATAGACAGGAGTCTCGGCGGCAATCCAACAGCCCGCACAATTACACTGTGCATAATGCCGCCGCCAGAATGCCAACACAAAATTCATCCACGAAAACCACAGTTCATGGACTCGGCAGTCACCAGAAAGACCTCAATGACCCGTGTTTTCTCACATGGCTCGGTCTTTTACCGATATGATGCAAACGGGAGCCAACGAAGCCCAGTGATTAGCACGCTTGCCTCCCAACGAAGTGGTCATTATCGTAAACTGCATGATCAGAACAATGGCGGACGGCCGGTTGTTGAACAACGTGGTTTTGGGTTGTGCAGTAATACGTGACTACAGACAGCAGTAAACATGGTGGCGGAGTGGTGCAGGGACGCAGGGGCCGTTATAAGCCTAGACAAGGCATCGGTTGTGTGGTGCTCCCTGGATAAAAAGATCGTGAAAGCAGATGTCCCATGTATTATATTGAATGGATGTGCTCTAGTAAAAAAAAAAATATTTGCTTATCCATTATATGACGTAGCAGTCAACCCCAGCATTTTTACTGTGATCTCTTGGCATGTTTACGTTTAATAGATTGCCATTGCTTAATTAAAAAAAAAAAGTTTTGCATATCCTTTACAGGAAATCGCTGTCAATATCAGCATCTTTCAGCTGATTGTTGAATTCTTGGCAAGATTACGCTCAGTAGTTTGCCATTGCTTTCTGAGCGATCGGCTCCATACTCTCATAAGTTACTGGCGCGACTCAAACTGCTTCAAATTCTCGTGCGCTCACGTTAACCACGAGAGTATTCGGGGTTACGGAGAAAGCTGCTAACACCTCGACCAGGGAGACCGACCATTGCTTAATAGAGAGAATAAATTGAAGTACTTGGGAATCACATTTGACAGGTGTATGTCTTTTAATGATAATATGGAGGCTTTGGTGGTGAAAAATGGTGAGGGACTTGATGCCGTTGTAGCATATAACTAACGACTGTACTTGTCATTTGTCATCTACTGCCTATAGCACCATGTAGTGTTAGTTAGTTAGTTAGTTAGTTAGTTAGTTAGTTAGTTAGTTTAGTTAGTTTAGTTAGTTAGTTAGTTAGTTAGTTAGTTAGTTAGTCGCAGTTCCAACTTCACAGCAACGGGTCGTCCCCATTATGTTCCGTTCCTGTGCCAGTGAATATCACTGTAGTGTATGGCAAGGGATGGGGTGGGGGAGGGGGGAGGGATCTTGAGCCTGAGGAATTATGGCCGCCTGGCTAGTGCAGTCGTCGCGAACTGTGCAGTCAGGATATTCTTTTTCCCCCGACAGAAAAAAATCCCACACCTTACCGAGGATTCGAACCAGGGTCTCCCGAAAGAGAACTCGGCGTTCTTAACCATTCAGCCAGCTTACTAATTTTGAAAATATTCTTCTCATTTCTTATTCGTCTCATTTATCATTCGTCTCATTTATCATTCGTCTCATTTATCATTCGTCTCATTTATCATTCGTCTCATTTATCATTCGTCTCATTTATTATTCGTCTCATTTATCATTCGTCTCATTTATCACTAGTCTCATTCCATGTGCTTTTACATCAATATCATTAAGTGATATACGGGACACTGTTTCCCCAAGCGTGTATCTCATTAAATCCAACTTCGACAAACACGTTTCGTTTTAAATTTATTTTCGGGTTTGCTTTTCCCTTTTCTTAGCCTTTGACAGTCCCCAGTCCACCTACAAGACAGCAAGTTTGTGTGCCTCTTTGCCTGCACCCTGCCCTTTGACATGTCCGACATGGAGGCCCTATAAGTAGTGACGCTACCATAAGAATAGCGCTTGGATTCACGGGATCACTCAAGCCCCTTTGCCACATCAAGGTAGAGGGGGTTCATAAACTCTTAAGAACTCTTGTTCTCACATCGACTAACAAAGAGATATTGCATATACTGTCCTTCACCTTGAAAAATACTTTGTTTACTTGGATAGGCCAAGTACGTAATATAAAAATATATATCTTGACATTTACTGATAAGGCTGTTGGTTTTATTCAAAATCAAGGACACGATAACAACTGTGTTGATAAACTCTGCACGAAAACAGTCATATGTTCTGCAATCTATGCAAGTTAAGTGTCAAGTTAATTTTTCAATGGCATGATAATTTACAGTGAACATGCGCTGGCTACTATATAACACATAGTGGAGATTACTTTTCACTTCACTGAGGAAATCACACAGAGAGAATCACTTCTGTATGTGCTAATATCACATAGGACTATTTACATTTACGGTAGTCATGTTTGTTTGTTGCAAAGTAAGATCTTAGTTAGATATGACTAAGCTACAGTATAATAGTAGAAATTACTACCTGTTTTCTGTGAGCTTTCTGTTGGGTTGTGATCATCAAACCCGACACCCCGCATTGTGTCAACATCTTCGTGTGGAGCAGCGCAATTAGGAGGGTTCAAGCCTTACCGTAGTTCGAGGAAACCTAAAGACTAAATGTCACGGCAGGGCAGACTAGGCCCTAAGCTATAGTCGACAACTGGTTTCGGGTGGAAGCTCCGACAGTTGGACAGTTAGAGCAATTATTTGATGATTCAGCAGTTTCTGCAGCTTGTCTTGTTCCAGATGTATTTGTGTTACCATTCCTCTGGAGTGAACTAGGCAGGCCGAGAGAAGGGTCATACTGCATGGGCAACACATGGTTTCTAAATCCAGCCCAAGTTTTGTGCCATGGAGAGGCATAACTCCAGTTTACAAACTATTTTCTATCAAGATGCCAGTAAATCATATGTTTTTATATCTATATATAATATATATGAATCATATAAAGGAAGTTAAATGTAGAATAGAACTAACAAAGTCATCATTTCACAAGATGAAGAATGGTCTCTCCGATTACTCTTTGTAAATCAGGGTGAGGAAAATAATTATTAAGAGCTATATTGAGATAATCCTGATGTACGGAAGCGAATCGTGGACAATTAACAGACAAGTGATAAATGATGTGGAAGGTGCAGAGATGTGGTTTATAGAAGACTGATGAAAATACCGCAGACGGATATAAAGACATCTTAAAAGACGTTTATTCACAACGAAAACTGGTTATTCACATCAGAAGAAGGTAGTCCACATTTTTTGAGTATGAAGTGAGAGAGAGAAAGTTGAAGTATGTTGTCGCAATGGGAAGGATGGAAAGGAAGACAGGCAGGATTAGACCAAGAGAGAAAATACTAGACAGATTGACATCAAGGCATGGAAGAATGGCGGTGTCTGAAATGATTTGCAGAAGAAGCAACAGGAGGCATGGACTATAAGATGAAGATATAATATGATGCAAGATATTTTCAATCAAATTAAATACATTTAAATAGTGTATAACTTCTTCTTCTTCTTCTTCTTCTTCTTCTTCTTCTTCTTCTTCTTCTTCTTCTTCTTCTTCTTCTTCTTCTTCTTCTTCTTCTTCTTCTTCTTCTTCTTCTCCTCCTCCTCCTCCTCCTCCTCCTCCTCCTTCTTCTTCTTCTTCTTCTTCTTCTTCTTCTTCTTCTTCTTCTTCTTCTTCTTCTTCTTCTTCTTCTTCTTCTTCTTCTTCTTCTTCTTCTTCTTCTTCTTCTCCTCCTCCTCCTCCTCCTCCTTCTTCTTCTTCTTCTTCTTCTTCTTCTTCTTCTTCTTCTTCTTCTTCTTCTTCTTCTTCTTCTTCTTCTTCTTCTTCTTCTTCTTCTTCTTCTTCTTCTTCTTCTTCTTCTTCTTCTTCTTCTTCTTCTTCTTCTAGAGATAGATTAGGTCGCAGATGGCCAGATACCTTGTTATTTCTTTCCTGCACAGACAATTATAAATGCTTTAGTATTAGAAGTTGGTTTTGCTGCGAAGCTCAGATAATTGTGAACAAGTCTAGAGCGGCCTTTGCTTAATGGGGAAATAAATGGCAGCTACCAGTTTTCGAGGCTAGGGAACACGCCACGAAAAAAAGCGAACGTCAGCCATTACTATACATAGATTCATGTTTTCTTAAACACAGAAGCTACAAATCATTTGCTGCACGATTTCCTGCCTGGCATATTTCATGGTATCTCGTCGGGTGCATACTGCAGAGTTATATATCATATGAAGTGAATAAATGAATAATACTTTAGCTGACACAATTAAAACACACAGTTACCGGTATTGTTCGAATGTGAAACATTTGATATTCCTACCGTATTTTCAAATTTAACACGAACTCTTTCTGTTTGCACAAAACCGGCTGGAACCGCTTAATTACTGTTGTCTTAATATATTGAGCAATAGTTTATTTATTGTATTATTCGTGTATTCACTTCATATGATATATCAGTTTTCTATTTTCTGTTGCCATTCTGTGAGCCTCTTTATTTCCAAGTATGTTGTAATGTGAGATGATCTATTATATTGAAAGCTTTATGGATTTCTAACATTGTTCGTTAAGTGCTGCTCATTGGTCTTCTGGTTCAGTACTTTTTCTGCTCTGCAGTATTGGAACAACTGACTTGGCGTTATTAAAGAGAGTGTTTCTACGGATTACATTTATTTTATTAACCTCATCAACACCATCATCAAATACCATGCCAGCTGGTGTATGCGTACATGACTTTCCACAGATCTCGGTCTTTGGTTTTTGTGGATCAACTCTGCTGAGAATATTCCTCCATACCATCGTCTCAATCCATCCAGCATCATTTCTCTTGGTCTGCCCCTGACTCTCTTCCCCTCGATCTTTCCATTTGTCATGATGTTCTTCAATGCCTCCCTTCTCATCACATGATCAAAGAAAGCTGTTTGTCTTTTTCTTATTCTTGTATTAATTTTCTAGTTTCATTTACCTCTTTCAGGCAGTCATTGTTAGTTGTTTTAGAAATGCATGCAATTCGTAACATTCGTCTCAGGTAAACACTTCTCTGTTGCTTCCAAGATGTTTCTAATTTGTTCATTTACATTCCAAGATTCTCTGCCACAGCAAAACATTCTATTTATAGCACTTTAGGACTCTCTTTAATTCAATGATAGTGACTTATTGCATGAGATACACTTCATTTTCTGAAATGCAGCTTTTACTTGCCCAATTCTGCTCTTAATCTCTTGTACATTCTCCATCTGTTGTTATAAACGCCCCAATGTGTTTAAAACTATCCACTTAGTTAAGAATTTTAACTTCTATTTCTATTTCCCATTTTGGTGTTACCTTTGTTTTATATCACCATTGTTACCGTTTTCTTGATATTCAAGGAGAGTTCTTGGAAGAACATATATAGGTATTGATTGGCACCAGTAATAACGAAGCACCTTAAGTAAAAAATCAGAGAAAGTCTTAGAGTAATTGCCCGTTTCGTTCAGTGACTTTTGAGATTTCCAGTATTTCTCTAGAAAATAAATTATATTAGATTGTTGGTGTTTATCGGCTCAGTATATGTTATGGGTAGGGCTATTTTCCAAAGTATAACCAGCAATAATAAATTGTTTGTGTTTTATCCGCAGACTTGTCCTTTAGCTTAACCAAAGTGAGGCATCTCAACTGAAATCAGGTGCCTTTAAAATGGCAGTAACAATCAGCCTATCGTGGTTGTTGCCACTTATCTTGACAGTCCTTGCAGTATTCTGGTTGTGGACAAAGACCAGACGGAACTATCCAAGCAATATTCCGCCTTTCCCATCAAAACCGTGGCCATATGTTGGGCATTTTCTCCAAATGGCAGGTAACTTGAGAGACACGATGCAGGAGTGGAGGAAGAAAGCTGGAGATATCTACAGTTTGGATGTTGGGGGAAGGCTAAACATTGTCGTTAACGATTACAATACCATCAAGGAAATCTGGGTCAAGCACGCCGACTGTATTGTCAACACACAGAATTCCTTTGCAGTCGAACTCATTGGAGAATACAACAAAGGTATAATTAATGCACGGGATGACAACTGGAAAGAGCAACGGACAACATCCTTATCTATTCTCCGATCCTTTGGAATGGGGAAGAATATAATGGCCGACAAAATTCAAGAAGAGGTTTCGAATGTTCTAGAGAAATTGGCATCTTTCAAAGGACAACCAGAAGACGTCAGATTACTTCTGAACGTTAGCGTGTCCAATGTCATTTGTTCCGTTGCTGTAGGGAAAAGATTTGAATACGGAGATCCATTTTTTGTTCGCTTCATGCTTCTTTTAAACGACTCGCTAAAATATTTCAGATTGGTGGCAATACTTACCCCGTTTAAATACTTGTACTACCTACCTGGTGATCTTTTTAAAGTACAGAAATGGTTGAGATCTTCCACTGAAATAATCGAAAGGTTTTGTAAGGCCTACGTCAAACGGCTGAAACAGGCTTTCAATGAAAACGAAGAGCCAGATAATTTTGTTGCCGCCTACCTCAAGGAGATGAAGAAGTTGAAAGAAAAAGGTGTAAATACAAATCTGAGTGAAGAAAACCTCGTTGCGATCATTAGAATTCTGTTTGTGGCGGGAACAGACACGACAAGTACCACCATTTTGTGGTGCCTTCTTTACATGCTACATCACCCTGAAGTCCAAGAGAAAGTCTATCAGGAAATTGAGGCTAACGTTGGAACTGAACGTATGCCTAACATGTCGGACAAACCCAATCTGACTTATCTGAATGCAATCATCATGGAAACCCAACGGTTTGCAAGTCTTGTTCCAATTGGTATAGTGCGGGAGGTCAGTGACACGTTTGAAGTTCGCGGTTTCACAATTCCCAAAGGATGCCTAGTCTGGCCAATCCTGGACTCTGTCCATTACGAAAAGAAGATCTGGGACGATCCAGAAAACTTCCGACCTGAAAGGTTCATCGACAAGAATGGAGCTCTCGTCAACCGAGAAGAACTTATCCCATTTTCCATTGGCAGACGAATATGCTTAGGAGAAGCTCTAGCTAAAATGGAGCTGTTTCTGTTCCTGTCTGCGATGTTTCAACGCTTCAGATGTGAACCTGCTGACAGTTCTGGCAATCTCCCAACATTAAAAGAGACTTTTGGAGTGACCTGTGTACCCCAACCTTTCAAACTGAAGTTCATAGAGCGTAACAGGCAGACTTAAAGGTGTTGTTTGTGCATTGTTTGATATTTGCTAGCATTGTATCAACACGTCGTAACCCAGAAGAATGTTATACGACTATTACATTTTAAACAGGTCAATGTTTAGCCCACATTCAGACATCGCTTTCTTTACTAGGTTTATTAACTTTTATTTATTACTCATTTATTACTTGCCGGCTCCGAGGCAAAGGAGATACGGGCGCATTTCGTAATCCCGCATACCCACATTCGAAATACAACTGCGGGCGATTTGGCAGCAGACCGCCCAGTGTTGTTTTTGTTTACGAAATGGTATGGGTGCCAGTCGTTCAGAAATCAATGGCCAACTACAGAACGTAAACTTGCCAAGAGATCACAACAGCAAACAAATACTGGTGTTGACTGCGACGTCCTGTAAAGGATATGCAACTAACTAACTTGCATGGAACTCAAGCATTGTCTATACACGTGCTATTGCTTCTAGTGTATTGGATTGATTTTTGATGCGGGTTAGCTTTCCTTATTATAAGTGTTCCTCGTCATCAGGCGAACCCACTCCGTCTTCACGGGTACTTGTAATTTACGTCCCAAAATCAAGGAAAAGAAGTCAACATTTTTGTTCAATTGACTATTGTATGGATTGGACCAGCTACCTTGGCATCAGAACCTCTGATGATTCAGAACGCTAGCTTTTATCCATTCGGCCATGCAGACCTCCCAGTATCCAGGCATAAGTTAGCAGTATGGTCTCAATGGGAACCTCTGAAACAATTGTTCACAACATATTTTCATCCAGTGACTTTCTAACTGGCCACTTTAAAAGTTCTACTTGAGCGCCATATTTCTAAGCCATTCAGACAGTCGATTCCTAGCATTTTGTTGCTGTCATATCTGTCAGCCATTCAGACAGTCAATTCCTAGCAGCTTGTTCTGTTGCATTTCAGTGAACTCATTTGTATACCCAGTGATCGCCATACGTTGATGCCTATACCAACCAAACACGGGAAGTTGATCTCCTCGATAAATCATCACCAAATGTTGATTTCTATACCAAGAAATCACTAAACGTTGTTCTTTATATCACGAACTCACCAAACGTTGGTGTTTTTATCAAGAAATCATAAAATGTTGATCTCTATACCACGAAATTATCAAAGGTCGTTGTTTTAATAACCAAACGTGATCTCTATGCCACGAAAACCCCAACGCTGATGTTTTTAATCATGAAAACACCAAACATTGGCCTCTGAAACCAAGAAATCTCAGACCGTCGATCTATTTACCAACTAATCATCATATGTAGGTCACATTAATTTATTTGGTTTTTTTCCGGGAATTGAGATTTAAACATTGAGCACAACCCACTACTGGCACCGCTGATCGTATTCCGGTACGAACCTTATGCCTTGACCACGTCAATATGGAAGCACTCATTGCATTACAGACGAATGTGACAGAAGATGTCAACAGATTCGGCTCCAAGCAAAACAAAAAGTAACTTTGAACCAAATAAAAATGCATGGCGGAAAGAGGGAAGCAGATGTGTGGCACGGTTATGACTTAAAAGTTGTTAAAATGGTAGCAGACGTGTTATATTATAACGCAGCGACAACATTTTTTTTAATAGTTTATTTTTTAAATAATTCATTGGCACCTTTCCATCTTTATCAGACGATAGTTTGGTACATTGTGCTTCAAAAAGGCTTAATAACTACGATCCATGGCGGTGGCGAGTGTGGCTGGTAAGGCCAGTTCTTGCTGCAAATGTTTGCCCACAGTAGGTGCATGTGAAAACATGGTCATTTCCACCATTTTGCACCATCTTACGTCTCTCACACTCTGTGTGTACTTTATCTGCAATCATGTTCTCCTTTGTCTTTATTCCATTTCTGATAGTTGCCCTCCATGCAACACGTTCAACGGCGACTTGCTCCCAATGTGCATTATCAATGCCTGTATCAATCATGTCCCGCTTACACACATCTTTGTATCGTAGTAGAGGCCGACCCTGAGATCTCCTACGCGTCTGTAATTCACCAAAAAAGATGTCCTTTGGTATTCTACCATCATCCATTCTCCTAACGTGTCCTATCCATCTAAGTCTACGAAGACTGAGCATGGAATACACCGTCACACAACTGATCTTTCCAATACTTCAGTATTTGTGATTTTGTCTTGCCACTTAATACCAAGTATTCTTCGCAGACACCGCATATGAAAGCTGTTTAAACGTTTCTCTTGGCGTGAGTAAGTTGTCCAGGTTTCACTGCCATAAAGAAGAGTACTAAGGACACAGGCTTGGTAGACGAGGACTTTTGTTTTGGCAGTAAGCTTTCTGTTCTCCCAGACTCTTTTTGCTAACATGTTCATTGTTGTTGCTGCCTTGCCAATCCTGATGTTGATTTCCTGATCGAGGGATAATTTGCTATGTACCTCTGATCCTAGATATGTAAAATGGTCTACTATCTCCAGTTCGGCGTCGTCAATAAAGATTGATGGTACACCATGTTCACCTTGTGACATAATCTGTGTCTTCTTCTTGTTAATTGTTATATCAAATTCAGAACAAGCATTGGAGAATGCAGATAGTAGATGTTGTAATTCTTCCTCAGAGTGGGTCGTAATCGCAGCATCATCCGCAAAAAGCAACTCTCTGATTAGTACCCTGCTAATTTTGGTCTTGACCTTCAATCTCTGAGCATTATAGAGGCCACCATCTGAGCGTGAGTGAATGTATATACCGTCATCCTGATCACGAAAGGCATATTTCAGTAGAAGTGAAAAGTATATCCCAAAGAGGGTGGAGGCTAGTACACAACCTTGCTTAACTCCACTCTTGATTTCAAACGCTTCTGAAGTTGAGCCATCAAACTTGATTATACCCTTCATGCCTGTGTGGAACGATTCCACAATGGACAGAAGAGTTGGTGGGCAGCCAATCTTCTTTAGTGCTTTGAACAGACACTCACGACTGACCAAATCGAATGCCTTTGTGAGGTCGATGAAGGCAATAAACAGTGGCTGATTTTGTTCCCGGCATTTTTCTTGCATCTGTCGCAATGAAAATATCATATCAATGGTAGACCGGTTCTGGCGGAAGCCGCACTGTGATTCGGGGTAGACTTGATCCCCCAGGACTTGAAGTCTGCGCAGGACAATTCTGGCAAATACTTTCCCAACAATACACAGAAGTGAGATACCCCTATAGTTGTTGCATTCGCTCCGATCTCCCTTGTTCTTGTACAGCGTTATGATGTTTGAATCTTTGAAATCCTGTGGGACTTGTTCTTCTCGCCAGCATAGCTCTATTAGCTGGTGGATCTGTAGAGCGAGTGTGTCTTGCCCACTCCTGATCACCTCTATTGGCATCCCATCCTTACCTAGAGCCTTGCCAGATGCAAGCTCATTTATAGCACACTTAACTTCTGTTATAGTGGGAAGTGTGTCCAGGTGGTCAAGAGTTGGCAGGGCCTCTATAGCGTTGAGGGCATCGTCCGCTAGCTTGGTTTCACTTGAGTAAAGCTCTAAATAGTGCTTGACCCATCTATCCATCTGCTGTTTCTTATCAGTGATGATTTCTCCAGTCAGGTTTTTCAGCGGTGCACTTCTTTTGATCATTGGAACACAGGCTTTCTTTATCCCTTCATACATGCTTCTGATGTTTCCCTTATCACTTGCGATTTGAATGGACTCACATAACTTGATCCAATAGTCATTCGCACACTGCCTGGCAGCCTTTTGTACATCCTTCCTCGCTTGCTTCAGCTCACTCAGAGTGTTACGCGTTGGTCTTTCCTTGTTTCTTAAGAGAGCTATCTTCTTTTTATCAATCAAGGGCTGCAGTATCTGGCTGTTTGCCGCAAACCAGTCCTGCCTCTTATGATCCACATTGCCGCTGTTTTATAAATAGTTTCCTTAAGTTTACTCCATTTATCATTTACTATACAATTTTCTGATGTATCATTGAAAGCGTCTTCAAGTTGCTGTTGAAATTCAAAGCACTTTCCAGGATCGTGAGTGTTAATAATATTTATCCTGGGGCTAGACTTGTGTTTTGCTGTGTAGATTCTCTTTGGTCTCAGTCTAACCCTTGCAACAACCAAAGAATGATCTGTATCACAGTCAGCACTGTGGTAACATCGAGTTAATGATGTATGGTTCAGATGTTGTCTCCGTGTGATAATGAAGTCCAGCTGATGCCAATGGCGGATCTTGGATGTTTCCATGTGACCTTATGCATCTCTTTTGTTTTAAAAAAGGAGTTTGTAATACATAGGTCATTTCTAGTGCAATGCTCCAGCAGCCTTTGCCCATTATGATTCATGCGACCGATGTTGTATTTTCCAAGGCACACTGGCCATGAACTCGAGTCCTTGCCCACACGTGCATTGAAATCACCGAGCATATAAATGTAGTCGGATTTTGGAACTGCCTTGATCGCAGAGTCTAGCTGCTCTTAGAACGTATCCTTCACATCATCAGAGTAAGCGAGTGTCGGTGCATATGCAGTGAGAATGGTGGCAAATCCACAAGAGGTTGCCAAGCGCAGTGATACTAATCTTTCATTACCTCCAGCTGGGATATCAATCATTCCCAGTACCGAATTCTTCACTGCAAAGCCACACCATGTTGCCTTTTTTCTGCCTGCCCTCTTCCCTTCCAAAAAAAGGTGTAATTATTTTCCCTGAGTGACCCTTCCTCAGCTAGGCGAGTCTCCTGCAGGCCAGCAATATCAATGTTAAGACGATTGAGTTCAGCATCAATCACAGCCGTTTTTCTCACACCGTTAATATTTGTCAAGTCAGTGGAAAATCCTGGACACATGGTTCTCACGTTCCAGGTTGCAAGCCGTAGCTTGAGGTTTCTGTATTCTTTATATTAGTACCTGGTGCATTGGTTTTACAGCCTGCGACTCAGATTTTGTCCTAGCCCCAAGCACCCATTGAAGCAGGCAGGCTGTTGCGGATCAGCATCCAATTGGCCGGGGGCTGCCCAGCTTGAGGCGGATGGTAGCTGATCAGTGACACCTGTAGGTGTCTCCCACCGTCAGAGGCAACGCGTGGCGCCCCATGTCTACGCAAACTGACAAGGACTTACATCCCGTAACAGTTGCCTCTCGCTTTGATTCCGAGACCGGTTAAGACCAGGGATGGAGTTATTGCCTCTCCATAGCACAAAGCCTGGGCTAAAATAAAGAAACCATGTGTTGCCCATGCAGCATGGTCCCTCTCTCGGCCTGCCTAGTTCACTCCAGAGGAAAGTTAACACCTATACATCTGGAACAAGACAAGCTGCAGAAGCTGCCGGATCAGCAAAGCAATGCTCTAACTGTCCGCCTGTCGGAGCTTCGATCCTAGACCAGCTGCCAACCAAGGCTTAGGGCCTGGTCTGCCCTGCCATGACTTATATTGTCTTTGGGTTGCATTTTCTCGCACCAGGATAAGGCTAGTACCCTCCCAATTGCGCTCTTCCGCCCGAAGCCGTTGGCACAATGTGGGGTGTCGGGTTTGGTAAGCGTCGCCCAACATTCGGCGCTGACAGAAAGCAGGTAGTACTGTCTACTGTCATACGGTAGCTCAGTCATATCTGACTAAGACCTGACCTAATTTTTTTAATAATAAGAGTTTTTAATACAACTATGATTTTTTAAAATCGCTTAAGAGTCGACTTCACTGCATTGGGTTTGTATCACATATGGCTCAGTCTCTTTCTGTAGAGCTGAAAGCGTCACAAAAAGCACGAACTTCGTAGCTCCAGCGAAGTCCCCAGGAGGTTCCGAAAAATACACTCGTGAACCGAAGGTCGCGGCCCGGTATCGAACCCACAACCCTCGGAGCCTGAGTCAGACGGCTTGACTACTTCGCCACGGAGACTCCCAAAACTATGATTTGTTCCCAGGTACTGAAAGAGTTCAACATCTGATCAAATTATTATTATATTAATTAAAGGGGTTACAAGGGAACTCAACAGACTTCATTGCACGTATTTAAGACTCCATTTTATGCATTGTGTTCTTTCTACACCATTATACACATGTCATGAAACCAACATATTTTAGTGATATATTTTGTGAAGTAATTTTCTTGGTTATTTTCAAGAAGCAGAATGTTAGTTTACATGTTGCATTTCCTTAGAAATCGGACTACATCGGCCATGTACTCAGAATGGACAAGTCAAGACTCCCCTACCAAGCCCTCATATGGTCACCAGTAGGGAAAAGAAAACGGGGAAGACCAAGAGAGACCCTGCGTAGAACCATCATTAGAGAAGGCTCATTCAATGGCCAAGTATATATCCAAGATCTACAACAGGTAGCAGCGAACCGCCAAGCATGGAGAGACAGGACTTCTGCCCTATGCGCCGCCTTAGGCTCAAGAGGAAAGACTAACTAATTTCCTTAGATGTTCACAACAAACAGAATGTTAGTTTAAGACGATGCATTTCCTGAGATGTTCAGAACTTGTCAGATGTTAGTATTGCACTGGGATTGAACCCACCTAGCTCGGTCTCCTTTCAGAAGAGCAGTTCATCGCCTGCCGAAAGCTTCACACAGCGCACGACATCCGCATTCCCGGCGACAGCAGCGAGGGGTCTTAGAAAAAAAAACTGCAATCATGAATAGGATACAGGATTCGGAAAACGAAGCAATGATCTTGCGAGCACGAGCAGACAGACGGTTTAACCATTCGTCACGGTAGACCCCATCCCCCTAGCCCCCCACCCCTCTCCCCCTACCCCCACCCCAATTCCTTCCTTTCTCCGCTCCATGTTATTAATATATACGTATTTATAATATGAGTAAGCTAACTAAACTCATGAAAACATATGTTTTATACATTAAAATCTGATGTCTACACAGATGTTTTAGATTTTGATTGTCTCGTGATTTTAACTATTTAATACTATTTTCGTTATTTGATTAAAAGTTCGCTTAAAAGTCGACAGGGTCGACTTCATTGCACCGGGTTTTTATCCCTTATGGCTCAGTCTCTTTCCGCAGCTCGGAAAGTCTCGCACAAGCACGAACTCCGTACCTCCAGCGACGACCCTCAGGAGTCTCCGAAAAATGCACTCGTGAATCGAAGGACGCGGCCCGGAATCGAACCCACAACCTTCGGAGTCTGAGTTAGACGACTTAATCACTTCGCGACGGAGAGTTGTTTGATTAGTTTAATGCAGTAATTCAGTGTGTTATGTAATAGAAAATTTAATAAAGAACTCTTTCTGATACTGGTGCAGAATTTCCTCTGCGTTTGTTAAATAGCTGGCACCTTGCTATCTTGACAGTAAATTGTTGTGATGCTTTTTTTTTTTTTTTAAGGCATAATAATCTCTCCATAGCACAAAGTATGGGCTGAAGTGTAGAGAACATGTGTTGCCCATGCAGCATGATACCTATCTCTGTATGCCTAGTTTACTCCAGGGAGAAAATGACACCAATACACCTGGAACAAAACAAGCTGTCGGATCAGCAAAGCAATGCTATAACTGTCTGCTTGTCGGAGCTTCGATTCTAGACCAGCTGCCGACAAAGTCTTCACCATTCCTTACTATTTCACCGAGACAGGCAAAGTAAGCGACAGTATATCTTGTTCCATGGAAAATTCACCTTATCTGTACAATTTCATACTGCCTGAGATTGTTTCAGCGTGGCGTTCTTCCTTTGACACATCTCTACATTTCATCATCCTTTATTGTCAGGACTTGGTTATTCCTATAGGCTGGACATATTGTTTCCTTCTTTGTCTTCGATGTTAAAGCTTTAGTATATGTAAATTTTAAAAGTGCATTTATTTATTTTCTTTGACATTGTTGCGTAATTTCATAGATAGCCAACATCATCATCACCACCACCATCATCACCATCATGAATGTCAGGGCTTTCCTGCGCAGAAATGTTCCCCCATTAGTCTATCGACAATCCTCTCTATAATAAGCGAGATGTCCACCCTCTGTTGCGTCATATTTAAATTACTTGTCACACTTTGGATCCATCAACGTTGTGATGTTCCCCGTTTCCACTTCTTTGGTTAACTGCTATCTATGTATGTTTTCCAAACAATGGACGTGGTACTTGAAGAGAGCTGCCCACATAACTACACAAGACCGAGTAAGAAATGATGTTATCAGACAGACAGTGGGATCAACACCATGGGCCACATATATTTAAAGAGAGAAGATCAAATGGTTTGGCCACCTCGTTAGAATTCAACACTATCAACTACCAGCACTGGCCCAATGTCAAAGAGCATCTGCTACGACAACATGGGAACGCGCGAGAATAAAGTGAATTTGACACCATCAAAGACATTCTACAATCACACGGAATGACACTATCCAGTGCTACCCATTGGGCGCTATAATGCCAGGTATTCCTCCTCGCGACGTTTGGCGGCAAAAGTAGATGATGATGATGATGATGATGATGATAATGATGATGATGATGATGATGATGAGAGTCTTTTTACATGACCACAATATTTTATTGTCCTCTGTTGAATTCTATGTCATAACCAACCTTCTTCAATGCTGAACTCTTTGTGGATATGTTTGTTCCATTGTGTGTCTTGTTGTTGTTATTGCTGTTGTTGTTGCTGCTGCCGTAGTTGTTATTGTTGTTGTTGTTGTGTTGTTTGTGTTGATGTTGTCGTTGTTGTTGCTGTTGATTTTGTTGTTGTTATTGTTGTTGATGTTATTACTGCTGATGATGTTGTTGTTGCTGCTGTTGGTGGTTATGGTGGTATTGCGATTATTGTTGTTGATGTTGTTTCAGCAGCTGTTTTACTGCTCTTGATGTTGATAATGCTGTTGTTGTTATTGTCTTCTTTGTTGTCGGTTAACCTGTCGTTGTCGCTATTTCTTTCTAACCACTGGGCTACCATGGCTCCTCTGTAGGATATAACTAGCGATTGTACTAATTCTGATAATATTCGCCTCACTTCGTGTGCTTTCATTATCATTAAGTGACTTAAGATTCACTGTTTATCAAGCTTGTGGCTCAGTACATCAGATTTCGACAAGCCTTTTATTTTTAAATTACGAGTTTGCTTTCTCTGGCCTTTGACTGTCCTCAATCTACCTATAAGGCAGCCTTTGACTGTCCTCAATCTACCTATAAGGCAGCATTTGTGTGTGTATCTCTTTGTCTGACATGGAGGCCCTAGAAGTATAGGGTGTATTTTTAATGATTGTTTGGTTTTTGAAAATATTGCCGTTCCAAGTTTTGTATTTACCCTCTGTGAACTCATGCAACACAAAAAGGCACACAAAACTTGGAACGGCAATATTTTCAACAACGACAAAAAACAAACACCACAATTATTAAAAAATACACCCTGTAGTTAGCTGGAGTAAGCTAGATGGCTGTAGAAATGTGGTTTCTGAGGAAAATGCAAAGAATACCATGGACAGCCAGAAAGACCAATGAACAAGTCCTTCAAGAAACAAATGAAGATCGTAAACTGATCAGAGACATTAGACGTAGACAGTCACAATTTTTTGGGCATGTTATGAGAAGAAATGATTTGGAGAACTTGGTGACAACTGGTAAGATCGAGGGGAACAGACCAAGGGGAAGACCTAGAAACAAGTATCTGGATGGCTTGGCCTTGTGGCATGGTCGAGACAGAAACACGGAACTGATCCACGACTCTGTTGATCGAGTGAGATGGCAGAACATGACCGCCCACGCTTACCGGCATGGCACGTGATGGATGGATGGAGTTAGCTACCATCGGAATAGCTCTTGGGTTCACGGGAACAGGTCAAACCCCTTTACCACATCAAGGTATATGCGAGTTCATAAACTCTTAAGAACTCTGGTTCTCACATCAGTTAACAAAGGGATATTGCATAAACTGTCCTTCATCTTGGAAAATACTTTGTTTGCTTGGACAAACCAAGTACGCATATAAAAATATATATCTTGACCTTTACTGATAAGGCTGCCAGTACATAAATGGTATTACGCAACATCAGGGAGCCGATAACAACTGTGTTCATAAATTATGAACGAAAACAGCCATATGTACTGCCAGTTATGTAGGTTAAGTATGTCAAGTTACACTTTTCAATGACATGAGAATGTACAGTTAACATGCGTCGGGTACTATATAATACAAAGCGGAGTTTATCTTTCACTACACTAAGGAAATCTGTCAGGTGAGAGACTCACTTCTAATGTTGCATATATCACATAGGATTATTTCAGTTTACGTCAGCCGGTGTTTGTTTGTTGCAAAGTCAGGACTTAGATATGACTGAGCTACCGTAAGACGGTATTGCCTGTTTTCCGTTTAGCGCCGAATGTTGGGCGTTGATCACGGCTTCAAGTGGAGGAGCGCAATTGGGAGGGTAAAAACCTTACCCTCGTGCGAGGAAATGTAACCTAAAGGCTAAATGTCATGGCAGGGCAGATCAGGCCCTAAGTCTTGGTCGGTAACTGGTATAGGATCGAAGCTCCGACAGGCGGATAGTTAGATAATTGCTGTGCTGACCTAGCAGCTTCTGCAGCTTATCTTGTTCCAGACGTATTGATGTTATCTTTCCTCTGGAGTAAACTAGGCAGGCTGAGAGAGGATCAATAATGCGTGGGCAACGCATGGTTTCTAAATCCAACCAAAGTTTTGTGTTATGGAGAGGCATAACTCCATTTTACAAACTATTGTCTATCAAGATGCCAGTCAATCACATATTTTTTACATCTATATATGAAATATATGAAATATATTACCGAAGTTAAATGTAGAATAGCCTAATCAAAGGCAGCATTTCAATCAATCAATCAATCAATCATGTGCCATGCCGGAAAGCGTGGGGGTCATGACTCGCCATTTAGCTCGATCACCAGTGTCGTGGATCAGCTCAGTGTTCCTGTCTCGTCCATGCCATGTGGCCAAGCCATCCAGGTATTTTCCTCTCGGTCTTCTTCTTGGTCTGTTCCCTATGAATATCCTCTGAAATTTATCTTTCTCTTTCAGGGTGAGGATAATAATTCTTAAGAGCTATATTAAAATAATCCTGACGTACGGAAGAGAATCGTGGACAATTAGCAAACAAGTGATGCATGATGTGGAAGCTGCAGAGATGTGGTTTTATTCAAGATTGATGAGAATTGCGCAGACGGATAGAAAGACATCTTTAAAGTGATTAATTCACAAAAAGGACTGATTACTCAAATCAGAAGAAGACAGTCCACATGTTGTGGGTATCAATTGAGAAAGGGGAAGCTGAAGTATGTCGTCGCAACGGGAAGGCTGGAAAGGAAGACAGGCAGGATGAGACGGTTTGACATCAAGGTATGGGAGAAGATTGGTATCAGAATTTATTCGCAGAACAAAGAACAGAAGGCTGTGTGTGGGCAGGCGTGATCACCAACGCCACACGGCATGGACTATAAGAAGGACAGACAGACAGACAGACAGGCAGGCAGGCAGGCAGGACGGAGGGCGGGCGGGCGGATGGATGGATGGATGGATGGATGGATGGATGGATGGATGGATGGATGGATGGATGGATGGATGGATGGATGGATGGATGGATGGATGGATAGATAGATAGATAGATAGATAGATAGATAGATAGATAGATAGATAGATAGATAGATAGATAGATAGATAGATAGATAGATAGATACAATCGCCGTGGAGGTGGGCGCACGAGGTCGTCATCCACTCCATGAATGGCGTGTTAAAACAGGTGGGTATCAAAGGATTAGCGAGAGCTCGGGCAACACATTGGTGAGGCCGCCAGAAAAGCCTCATGCTCGCTGTGGAATAGCCGAAACATTGAATGTTACAAGTCTTGACGGTAATATGGGTAAAGCTTATCTCTGTAAATGTAGGGCAACAAACATCGGAACCAATCTCTCAAATAAGAACCGGAACTTACACTATCTTGTGTCGACTCTATAGTCTTCCCACAGAACTGTGCGGTGGGGCAAATCGCCGCGCGGTAGCTTTCGTCAAATCATGCAAATGTCAGCCGAAGTCCAAGCTCCATACCAGGGTGGTGGTCGTCTTATGAAAGCCGCACTCCGCAGCAGAGACCAAGAGAGGGGTCGAGGAACACAGAGAGAGAGCCGCTTCCCAGAGTGCGGCGTCGTGATCGGCCCACGAAGAAGGAACAGGCAACGAAGACGAACGGAGGCGACAGAGGCAGTGACCGGGGAAGAAACTGGCTTCCCACGACCACAGGTGCTAGGATGGTGAGCGGACACGAAGCATTGGGTACATAAGGTTGGGGAGGCATGGGAGCAGATTTGTTCACAAGTGTGGGACAAACACGGAATGACACAAGGACAACGCAAACGACCGAACGTCTCGCACGGCAGGACAAAAACGCCCTTAGAGAATGGCGAGAAGTTAAATGGCCGAAACATTCTAGTAAGGGGGCCACTTCTGACGATCAGAGGTCCTTCTGCCGTGTTTTCTCTGCGGCGGAGTCTTTATCACCAATACAAGATATATTCAATCAAACCGAATAAATGTTAATAGTGCATATCGTTTCCTTCTTCTTCTTCTTCTTCTTCTTCTTCTTCTTCTTCTTCTTCTTCTTCTTCTTCTTCTTCTTCTTCTTCTTCTTCTTCTTCTTCTTCTTCTTCTTCTTCTGCTTCTTCTTCTTCTTCTTCTTCTTCTTCTTCTTCTTCTTCTTCTTCTTCTTCTTCTTCTTCTTCTTCTTCTTCTTCTTCTTCTTCTTCTTCTTCTATGAAGTGATAAAGCCGCCTGTCTCGCGTTCCTTTTGCCAGTTTTCTCAGATAAAATGTTGGAGTCGTCGCAGGAGCTACAGAGTTCGTGTTTTGTGCGACGCTTTCGGCAGTCCGCCCCGTGGAAAGAGACTGATCCATATGGGATAAAACCCGGTGCAAAGAATCCTCTTATCTTTCAAAGCCTTCTCTTGTTCTTCTGCCATTTCCTCTTTAACAGCTTTCTATAGCATGGGGTAGTCTACAAGCCAAACCCTCCCCAGTGGCGTCTTACGACATGTATGCTAGATTACCAGTTATTGATCTTTTCTTCCCATTAATGGCCTTGGTAATACATAGGGGGCGTTACTCTTAGTAACAGTTTTCCATGGTAGCTATTAACGCAGAGAAGAGCGAAAGGTGTTAAGAAAATCTAGATCGCAAATGGCCAGGTCCTTTGTTATTTATTTGCTACAGACTTGTAGCAGCAGACGAGCAATATCTCCGGTGGGCCTATTCCCGTTGGTCGCGGGATCCGCACGAGTCAGGCGGGCAGTCTGACGGTAGTTGCACACTTACATAGGTCAAGACACTTGCGATTGACAGGTGTACTCGCCCTATGGTCCAGGCACGTACGTGACCCTTACCTGTGGAACTTGGCTGAACGTCTCTAAGTCAAGTTCCATGGTTTTTATGGTCTGGCCACCGCTCGTCACCTGCTCGTGGAGGCGAGGTCTCGGAGGTTTGAGGCTGTGACACCAGCGTCTGCAGCCTACCTTGTTCCAAACGTATTGGTTACCCATTCCTCTGGAATAAACAAGGCAAGGCCGAGAGAGGGAACATGCAGCTTGAGCATCGCATGTTCTTTGAAGCTCTGCCCAGGCATTGTGATGGAATTTTGGCCAAATTCCAACTCACATACTTTGGTCCGTCAAGACTGCAAGGTGCCACTCACACAGAAAATTATAGCAACTGGAGTAACTGGAATTTGTTTTGCTGCGAAACCTAACCAGTTGTGAACACGCCTAGAGCAAGAAGCCTGTGCTTTATTGGGGAAATTAATGGCAGTAGCTAATTTTCGATGCTAAGAAAGGCCACGAACAAAAGCAAACTTCGGCCATTACTGAGCATTGGTTCCTATTTTCTTAAACACATAACTTTCAAACCATAGGTTGTATGATATAATCTTTATGAACGGCTGAGTGAACTAACTAAGACAGTTAAATTCATACACAGACAACATTGCAGTCATAGACATATTTCAAACGAACTAAAGAAGAAAAATGTTGCATGATGCATATGTTCATTCATTCAGAAGCATTCATCTTGCAGAACTTCGTCCCCATAACAACCGTGCGGAAAATTTCTCGGTCTTTAGCAAAGATACACCCATCTGGAGATCTTCCGCCACATCCTGCACCCATCTTCTCATTGGCCTTCTCCTTCCTCTCTTCCCGGGCATATACCCATCCATTATTGTTCTCTCCAAACTTTCATGACGTTTCAAGTGATCAAAATATTTCAATTTTCTTTGTTTTATTGTCTCTATAATTTATTGCATGGCATGTCTTATTGTATCTCGGCGGGTGCATATTGCAGAGTTATAAATCATATGAAGTGGGTAAATGAATAATTCTTTAGCTGAAACAATTAAAACATATAGTTACCGGTATTGTTCCAATAAGCAGCATCTGTTATAGCCACGGTAATTTCAAATTTAACACAGACTCTTTCTTGCATAAAACCGTCTGGAATAATTTAATTACTGTCGCCTCAATATATTTGAGCAATTGTTTATTGTATTATTAATTTATTCACTTTATATGATATATCAGTTTTCTATTTTCTGTTACCATGCTGTGAGCCTCTTTATTTCCAGATGAGTTGAGTTGAATTAAGAACCGACATCACTGCACTCAGGACATTCTCATTCGTGCTCCGTCCACTCGTTCAACCGCCAGCGAAGATCGTTCCCACAGCTGTCTGATTGAACTTTCTCCTGGTCTTCCCTCTCAGTTTTGAGATTCTTCTGGAACCCCTGCCGATCCCCCGCAATCTCAACATTCCACATATGGGTTCTCAATCTGTTCCTCCGCCTTCTCCACCTGGTCCCACAAGCGCACGACCACCTCCCCCTTATCCATAGGCAATCTACCATCAAGAGGTGCGTTCCCTGCCAGCCTATCATTCCCCCTCATGGCCATGGCAAAATATCCACACAATTCTCACAATTTGTGACCTCTGAAGCGACGATAGCCATTCCATACGAAACATTCCTTTTGCAACCTTACTAAGTATACTCTTTGAATCCGTAATGAATACAATGTGTGTTGCAGTAGTCTCCTCAAGCCAACGGAATGCCGCTGTTACTATTTCCACCTTCTTCTCAAGCTGGAGGTCGTAGTCTCATATGCCAGGCTCTCCTTTTTCAAGACTCGTCCATTAGCCTTTGCAAATAAACTCCAGCCACTACGTCTGTTTCTCACCACTTACCCATTGGTGTAGATGAATTTGTCGCCTTAATGTGTGGTACTCTGGATCAGCTGTTGCACTTCAAACTCAGTGCAGCCCGCTGCCCATTCCCTGCACTCACGACCCAGTGTTATTATTACATTGTGCCAGTCCGTCTTCCGGAACTTCAGCCCACTCTCTTTCACGATTGATGGTCTCTAGATTACACACCTGGCGTATAGAAAGTTCTGCCTGTGCCATCCAAGACCTGCCTCGTCTTAGTCTATGTCCCTTGACCATATCCATTGCTGCATGCAGTGGGTGATCCCTATCTGCAGCAACTCTCAGGTACCACTTGAAGGATCCTATGCCTATCCGCCATTGTTGGTGGCGCCAGGATATGCCTCATGCATATAATTGGTGTGTCCTTTGTGGCTTTGTGCACCCCAGGATTATCCGCATAGCAGCATTTTGTATGCGCCCCAACCTTTCAAGCTGGCTCTTTGATACTGCCCGCAGCCCCACACAATACTCAATGACAGAAATGATTATCTGCTAAAAGAATTTATTTCCAAAATCTTTATTTCCAATTATGTGGTAATGTGAGGGGATTTATTATATTGACACCTTTGTCAATTTCTAACATAGTTCATGAAGTGCTGTCCTTTGGTCTGCTGGTTCAGTGCTTTTTCTGCACTGCAGAATTGGAACAACTAACTGTCTTCGCATGATTTAAGAGAGTTCTACAGATAACATTTACTTGATTAAACTGGGAAGTATATATATATATATATATATATCTTATATATAAAATTCAATCTCCGTCTGTCTGTCTGTCTGTCTGTCTGTATGTATGTATGTCCTTTATTTGTTCGCGAACGGCCCATCCGATTGAGATGAAATTTTCTACACGCCTTCCTTTCATTCCAGCGCTGCTAACTGTGATATTTTGTTAGTGTGAAATCGCCTGCTTACTCAGTATTGTTTCATTTTTCATTATAATTTCATATATCTCAGGGGACCTAACTCAGTAAAAGTTATTTCAAGGGGCATAACTTTTCTGTATAACTTATAGTCATATTGTGGCATCGTTTTCAAAGATTGATAAACTCTGTGTCCATAGTTATGTACCGGCATATGAGTTATAATAAATAATGATACAATCTGTAAGGCATTTTCAAAGTTTTCATAAAAATAATGCACAATGCATAACATTGTAACTCATCTTTTTTTGCTTAAGAAGTTACTGTAGTCATGCAGGTGATTAGAAAGAGTTTTCATTAAAAATAATGGATGATGTGTGGAAGGACATTCTTTTAAGTTACTTTTTTTGTTGTATGAATTTAATGAGAACTTATATGACTACTTATATGAATTAAATGAGATGCTCCCCACCAGGGACTGGGCGAAGCCGGACAGGGTCAGGCAGACAGATAGACAGACAGACAGACAGATAGACAGTCGGGAAACTTATATGACTACTTATATAAATTAAATGAGATGCTTCACACCAGGAGCTGGGCGATGCCGGGCCGGGTCAGACAGACAGACAGACAGACAGACAGACAGACAGATAGTCGGTAACGGGAACTTATATGACTACTTATATGAATTAAATGAGATGCTCCCCACCAGGGACTGGGCGAAGCCGGGCAGGGTCAGGCAGACAGATAGACAGACAGATAGACAGACAGATAGACAGTCGGGAACGGGAACTTATATGACTACTTATATGAATTAAATGAGATGCTCCACACCAGGAGCTGGGCAATGCCGGGCCGGGTCAGACAGACAGACAGACAGACAGACAGACAGACAGACAGACAGACAGACAGACAGTCGGTAACGGGAACGAGAACTTATATGACTACTTATATGAATTAAATGAGATGCTCCCCACCAGGGTCTGGGCGAAGCCGGGCAGGGTCAGCTAGTATCTTATATATAAAAGGCAATCTCCGTCTTTATGTATGTATGTATGTATGTATGTATGTATGTATGTATGTATGTATGTATGTATGTATGTATGTATGTATGTATGTATGTATGTCCTTTATTTGTTCGCGAACGGCCCATCCGATTGAGATGAAATTTTCTACACGCCTTCCTTTCATTCCAGAGCTGCCAACTGTGATATTTTTTTTAGTGTGAAATCGCCTGCTTACTCAGTATTATTTCATTTTTCATTATAATTTCATATATCTCAGGCGACCTAACTCTGTAAAAGTTATTTCAAGGGGCATAACTTTTCTGTATAACTTATAGTCATATTGTGGCATCGTTTTCAAAGATTTATAAACTCTTTGTCCATAGTTATGTACCGGCATATGAGTTATAATAAATAATGATACAATCTGTAAGGCATTTTCAAAGTTTTCATAAAAATAATGCACAATGCATAACATTGTAACTCATCTTTTTTTGCTTAAGAAGTTACTGTAGTCATGCAGGTGATTAGAAAGAGTTTTCATTAAAAATAATGGATGGTGTGTGGAAGGACATTCTTTTAAGTTACTTTTTTTGTTGTATGAATTTAATGAGAACTTATATGACTACTTATATGAATTAAATGAGATGCTCCCCACCAGGGACTGGGCGAAGCCGGACAGGGTCAGGCAGACAGATAGACAGACAGACAGACAGACAGACAGACTGATAGACAGTCGGGAACAGGAACTTATATGACTACTTATATAAATTAAATGAGATGCTTCACACCAGGAGCTGGGCGATGCCTGGCCGGGTCGGACAGACAGACAGACAGACAGACAGACAGACAGACAGACAGACAGATAGTCGGTAACGGGAACGGGAACTTATATGACTACTTATATGAATTAAATGAGATGCTCCCCACCAGGGACTGGGCGAAGCCGGGCAGGGTCAGGCAGACAGATAGACAGACAGATAGACAGTCGGGAACGGGAACTTATATGACTACTTATATGAATTAAATGAGATGCTCCACACCAGGAGCTGGGCAATGCCGGGCCGGGTCAGACAGACAGACAGACAGACAGACAGACAGACAGACAGACAGACAGACAGACAGACAGACAGACAGACAGACAGACAGACAGACAGACAGTCGGTAACGGGAACGAGAACTTATATGACTACTTATATGAATTAAATGAGATGCTCCCCACCAGGGTCTGGGCGAAGCCGGGCAGGGTCAGCTAGTATATATATATATATCTTAATTCGCACTGGTAGAAATGAAACACCTTAAGTAAAATTCAGAGAGCTTCCTAAACTAGTTTCTTTTGATAGAAATTGCCTGTTTCGTTCAGAGACTTCTGTGATTTACAGTATTTCTCTAGAAAATGAATTCTATTTGATTGTCAGTGCTTATCGGCTCAGTATGTGCTTATGAATGGGGCTATTTTCTAATGTATGGAATGCTATAATAATTGTTTGTGTTTATCCGCAGACGTGTCCTTTAGCTTCACCAGCCTGGGGTATCTCAACTGAAATCAGGTGACAATGTTGCCACTGATCTTGACTGTCCTGGCATTAATCTGGTTGTGGACAAAGACCAGGCGGAACTATCCAAGCAACATTCCGCCTTTCCCATCAAAACCGTGGCCGTATGTTGGGCATTTTCTCCAAATGGTAGGTAATTTGAGAGACAAGATGAAAGAGTGGAGGAAGAACGCTGGCGATATCTACAGTTTGGATGCTGGGGGAAAGCTAAACATTCTCGTAAACGATTACAGTGCCATCAAGGAAATCTGGGTCAAGCACGCCGACTGTATTGTAAACACGCAGAATTCATTTGCAGTTGAACTTCTTGGAGAATACAACAAAGGTATAATTAATGCACGGGATGACAACTGGAAAGAGCAACGGACAACATCCTTATCTATTCTCCGATCCTTTGGAATGGGGAAGAATATAATGGCCGACAAAATTCAAGAAGAGGTTTCGAATATTCTAGAGAAATTGGCATCTTTCAAAGGACAACCAGAAGACGTCAGACTACTTCTGAACGTTAGCGTGTCCAACGTCATTTGTTCTGTTGCTATCGGGAAAAGATTTGAATACGAAGATCCCTTTTTTGTTCGCTTCATGCTTCTTTTAAGAGACGCACTGAAATACGTCAGATTGGTGGCATTACTTACCCCGTTTAAATACTTGTACTACCTCCCTGGTGATCCATTTAAAGTACAGAAATGGCTGAAATCTTCCACAGAAATAAACGAGAGGTTATGTAAGGCCTACGTCCAAGAACTCAAACAGGCTTTCACAGAAAACGAAGAGCCAGATTCTTTTGTTGCCGCCTACCTCAAGGAGATGAAGAAGTTGAAAGAAAAAGGTGTAAATACAAATCTGAGTGAAGAAAACCTCGTTGCGATCATTAGACTTCTGTTTCTGGCGGGAACAGAGACGACAAGCACCACCATTGCTTGGTGCCTTCTTTACATGCTACACCACCCTGAAGTCCAAGAGAAAGTCTATCGGGAAATTGAGGCTAACGTTGGAACTGAACGTATGCCTAACATGTCGGACAAACCCAAACTGACCTATCTGAATGCAGTGATCATGGAAACCCAACGGTTTGCAAGTCTTGTTCCAGTTGGTTTAGTGCGGGAGGTCAGTGACACGTTTGAAGTTCGCGGTTTCACAATTCCCAAAGGATGCCTAGTCTGGCCAATCCTGGACTCTGTCCATTACGAAAAGAAGATCTGGGGCGATCCAGAAAACTTCCGACCTGAAAGGTTCATCGACAAGAATGGAGCTCTCGTCAACAGAGAAGAACTTATTCCATTTTCCATTGGCAGACGAATATGCTTAGGAGAAGCTCTAGCTAAAATGGAACTGTTCCTGTTCCTGTCTGCGATGTTTCAACGCTTCAGATTTGAACCTGCTGACAGCTCTGGCAATCTCCCAACATTAAAAGAGTCTTTTGGGGCTACCTGTGTACCCCAACCTTTCAAACTGAAGTTCATAGAGCGGAACAGGCAGATTTAAATGTGTTATTTGTACATTGTTTGATGTTTCCTTGCATTGTATCAACACATGGTAACCCAGAAGAATGTTTTACTAGTATTACATTTTAAGCAGGTCAGTTGACTTACTAACTGGTCACTTTGAGAGTTTTACTTGATCGTCATATTTCTCAGCCATTCAGCCAGTCAAATCTTAGCTTTTTGTTACCGTCATATCTCTCAGCCATTCAGACAGTTAATTCCTAGCATTTTGTTCTGTTGCATTTCAATTAACTCATTTATAAACACATACGTAGGTGTCTATACCAGCCAAACACGGAATATTGATCTCCTTGGTAAGAAATAACCGAATGTTGATCTTCATACCAAGAAAACACCAAACGTTGATCTTTATACCACGAAATTATCAAAAGCTGGTCTCTATACGAAGAAATCACCAAACGTTTGTTATTTGTTTTATCAAGAAATCACCAAACGGTAAAATCTATACCAAGAAATCACCAAAGGTTGGTATCTATACCAAGACATCACCAAACGTTGGTGTTTTTAATCAAGAAATCACAAAATGTTCATCTCTGTACCACGAAAACACCAACGCGGAAACTTTTATCACGAAAACACCAAACATAGGTCTCTAAAACCAATAAATCTCACACCGTCGATACATACACACATGCACACACGCACACCAACTAATCATCATACGTAGATCTCGACACCAACCAATCAACAAATCCTTTAGTACTAGAAATTGCCACTTAGGAAGGAATATATTGCTTTACAGAAGGATGGGACAGAAGATATTAGCAGATTCAGTGCCAAACAAAAAAACAGGTATGTCCAAACCATACAAAAATGGATGGAGGGAAATGGGAAGCAGGAATATGGCACAGTTATAACTTAAAAGTTGTTAACATGGTAGCAGACATGTTGTATTATAACGCAATAACAACATTTCGGGGATATATACGCCCATGGCAGATATGGGAAGTTGCTTAACACGATCAATTATCCCTTGGCAATTAACCAGTTAAGAAATGAACTGCAGGTATAGAGTACTCAATACAACTATCCCAGGTACTGAAAGAGTTCAACATCTGATCAATTGGTTATTATATTAAATAAAGGAGTTACAGGGCAAGTCAATCGACTTCACTGCACGTATTTAAGAAGTCATTTTATGCTTGTGTTCTTTCTAAGCTATTATATCATGCAATGTATCCAACGTATTTTAGTAATACATTTTGTGGGTTCATTTCCTTAGATGTTCAGAACAAGCAGAATACAATGTTAGTTTAAGACGATGCATTTCCTGAGATGTTCAGAACTTGTAAGATGTTAGTGTTGCACTGGGTTTGATCAGACCTAGCTCGGTCTCCTCTAAGCAGAGCTGTTCATCGCCTGTCGAAAGCTTCGCCTAGCGCACGAACTCCACATTTCCAGCGACAACAGCCAGGGGTCTTAGAAAAAGCTGCAATCGTGAATAGATAACTGGAGTCCGTAAACGAAACAATGCTCTTGCGAGAACGAGGCAGACAGACAGCTTAGCCACTTCCTCAAGGTAGGCCTATTCCTCCACTTACCTCCCCGCCCACTTCCTTTTTTCCGCTCCATGTTATTATTATATAATTAATGTCACCAAACTACTGACAACATATGTTTTTATACATTAACACCTGATGTCTAACAGATGTTTTTATTTTCTCATTATTTTAACTGTTTACTGCTCGTTGTTTGATTAGTTTCATGCAGTAATTCAATGTATTATGTTATAGCGCATTTTATAGAGGACTCTTTCTGTTACTGGTGCAGAATTTCCTCTGCTTTTGTAAGATAATTATATTGGCAGCTTGTCGTCTTCACAGAAGATAGTTATTGTGCTTTTAAAAATTAAGGCAAAATTACCTCTTTATAGCGCTAAGGCTGCACTGAATTGTATAAACCAATTTTCCCATGTAGCATGATTCTCCTCTCGAGTGCCTAGTTCACTCCATGGGGAAGGAACCACCAATACATCTGGAACAAGACAAGCTGTCGAATCAGCAAAGCAATGCTATAATTTGTCGGGTCTTCGATCCTAGACCAGCTGCCGACAAAGTCTTAGAGCCTGGTCTGTCCTGCCATGACATTTAGTCTTTAGGTTGCATGTCCTGGCACTTTTAGATAATTATGAAAATATAATATAACATCCGTGAAGGTTAACCCGGTCAAAATTCGCCTGAAGAAGTCGGATGTATCGGTCGAAAGGCGCAAATATCTCAGCCCTGATGTAAACAGATACAACGCATTTACGTCCAAATCAAACATTTCTAACTAACGAAGAAGAAGAAAGTTATAACATAACAATGAAGACAGCGCGAGGTAATACTAAAGCGAGTCAATCTGAGCTTAGCCACGTCCTAAAACACGAGAAAAGCCCAAATAGAACAACACAGTCAAGAACACTGGTTCATGCCTTGAGTTGAAATGGGTATATGGTGCCAGCTTTGTGACTTCTCGTCTTTGACTTGGGGACGCAAATTACAATTACCTCAGAAATCGGAGTAGGTTCGCTTGATATAGAGGGACACTGGTAATAGAGAAAGCCAACCCAAACGCAAAAATCAGTACAGTACACTAGAATCGGTAGCTGTGTATGGACAACACTTGAGTTCAAAGCAAGTTAGTTAGTTAGTCGACAGATCATCCTCATTGCACATCGAACCATTCAGTCCATAAGTGCTCGGATCTCCTCCCGCAGCGTGTAGCGGCTAACGACACCAGTTCTGTGTTGGTTTATTAATCTTCTTTGGCTTCCTGCGTAGTGTTCTTGTTTGGCCACACCTCTTTTAATTTGCTGTTCTCGCAGTCTGGCCATGGTTGTAGATTCACAGTCATCACTTGGTTCTCGCAAAAGTCTTACTTCTCGTAGCGCATTCGGAATTCAGCCTGGTCCATGGCGCGTCCGCCCTCCACATTAGCCATACCTGCGAGCTTGTCAGCCAGCTCATTTCCTTGCACTCCTGCAAACCAGTCGGGTTTGCATCTCTGTTGATTTTGTTTCTAACTACTCTTTCCTGGTTCAGTGTATAACTTTACTGACAATCGGTCTTATTGCTTCCAGTCGAGGGTCTGATGGTGGCGTAGACATCTTTTTCTTGTTGACCGAATGAGCAATTGACATCAGTGTCACCGAAATTTTAAAGAAGCGTGCTTAGTCTGTGTTCTTCACGAATACTAACAAGTTCTTGAGCAAGTCGTTGGTGTTACACTAGTGTCATCCCAAAGGTGTTGTTGCGACGACAGACAGTTGCGCTTGGTCAAACACTGTGGTAGCTTGTGCGATAATATTCACTCTCTTCACACTAGGAACCAATGCTTTACCACTAGTGAGATCAATGGTGAAGTGAGTTGCTTGTGACCGTAACGCTCATTCGACTGATATACCACTCTGTAGCCACCCATATGGGATACAGCCTGAGAAGATAGAACAATACAACTACCTTACTATGTAGGTATATGGTAGTTACAGGTATAGGACGTATATCTATCTTATATCTCGCCAGCAACATTGCGATTTTATTTTTTTTTTAATTTTAATTAAAATTTAATCACACAAATTTACATTTTTCTGATTACTAACAATAACTTGTATATATAAATCTTAAGAAAAAAAGTTTTCTTGTGTTTGATGTATATGGTGCTCTATTTTCATTAGTCTCTTTTAGGCGATCATCGTTAGTTACTCTGGTAATCCAAGGAATTCAAAGCATTCGTCTCAGGAACTGAGTCTCTGTTGCTTTTTTTTTTCAAGGTCTTCCTAGGGGTGGTCGAATGTTTTGTTGATGTGACATATGACAATTACAAATTTTGAAAAATGTCGAAATATAAGAAATGAGCTCACAAAACTCGTTGATATCGATATGAAGGATACCAACGTATCGTTAAATTTCTTGTGGAGTATTTGTTTCTGGTAGGGTATCTGGTCACTGACCAACCTATGTCCTAAAAGTTATCACTAGTCGTAATATGAAGAGGGGTATTTGAAAGACAACTGAAAGGATATGATGTAAGTAGAAATCTAGCTAGAGGGCGAGAAATATCCCAGGTTACCTTTTATTCGTGACTTAACACTATCGCAGTTGTGAAATGACAATGGGACATAGAAGTGAACAACGTAAGAAAATGATATTTTTAGGTAGACAGCATTTGTATTGTTGGTATATGCATCAATTTGGGTTAGTGTAGCACATAATGTGGAATGGGAATGTGTAGATACCAACCCTGTGGTATAGACCCGTGAAGGATGTACAGGTAACTATATCGAAATGATAATATGTGGCACCACCTAAGCGCTTGAGAACGCGGTTTGTGAGCCCGTATACCCGGGTTCGAAACACAGCGTTGCTGGTCTTTTCGAAAAAGGTATAGGAGCCGGTCGTTAAGAAAGCAATGACAAACTACTGAACGTAAAATTTGCCCAGGAATCACGAACAGTGAAAATGCTGTGGTTGACTGCTACGTCCTATGAAGGACATGCAACTTAATAGTGTTAACCGATATGAATATTTCTTTGGAGTTACAATTGTAGTTTGACGGCAGTGTGTCATGGAAACGGGGTGAAGCTTCATATGAAGCAATGAGACACTTTTTTATTGGTAAGCGGTCGAGTAATAACAGGACATTGACTTGTCGACGGCGCTTTCTAGTGGGATTAACCAGTCGCTCGATTGTAATTACGAAGGCTTAATCTTGAGCTCATATTGAACAAGTTGTCTGGTGATGTTGAGCTGCATACAGTTAATTGTTCTTTTGTTCAGCTTTATGTCGTTGTTACGCCAGTTATAAGCCAATTCCTTTTATGATGGGATTATGGTGTCCAATATTACCCTCTCAGATCGATCGTAATATTGTGTATTTTAATATGACGCTTGGCAGATGCACAATTTCATTATTTTGCTTGGATGTCTGTGTTTGGGAAAATAAAGTTTGTTTGAGTCTAATTCGTTTTCTACAACTAAATATCTTTGTTATCGTTATGTACTAGACAGCACTGTGTATCTTTTATTTATCCATAGACGCAACTTACCCACAGAAGTGCCTGTTAATTACATGTGTAAAAGGTAACTCACCTAGTCCTGGCAATACATTGTTATTGTTTTTTTTCCAAAGAAAAACAACTAATGAGACCAAACCACCATTCATCCCATGCTTACATGTAACAAATATTCTAAAATTTATAATATCAACAGCGTAACACCGAAAATTATGATAATTAACCAGGGGGAAAGATAATATCAATAAACAGCACAGTAAACGGGGAGGTACTAGAACAAATAACACTGTTTTCTCCTAACCTGTAAACACATATGAAGAAAGAAGTGAAAATATAAATTTTAAGACAGTCGGAATGGGTACATACGCTTTCAACACACTGAAAGCCTAATTAACAACAAGAGAGGTTAACAACACATGAAATGAGGAGAACTGTCAAATGCTAAGTATATTCAACACCACTGTATGGCGAGGAATCCTGGAAATTGAAACTTCAACTAGTAAAGTCGAATAGCTGCCCTGGAGATGTAGCTATACAGACCAGTATGCCGTATGTCATGGAAACAGAAACACTCAAATACAACTGTTCTAGAAAACCTGAACTGGAATAGAAAGTTGGTGAAAGATATAAAATCGAAGCAAGTAAAAATATGTTCAGTCTCGTTATAAGACATGACACATCTTATAAACCACCAGGTTGGCTATCCAGGTTGCCTATAATCGAAGAAGAGGTAGACAAAGAGACAGTTGGAAACTAACGTCAATAGATGAACGAACAACATTCTGACAGCTTGTACACTCAAACCGAGCGATAGACAGTATTGGAAATTAATGGCAAAAACCTTCGCTGTGGAGACGGCACTTGTTTGATTGAATCGGAGTTCGTAGTTAAAAGAGATAGTATTCCACTAAATCAACTCGCAACACCAGCACACACACACACACACACACGCACGCGCGCGCGCACACACACACACACGCGTGCGCGCACATGCATGCACTTAACCAACCAACAACACAAACACACACACGCGCGGGCGCGCGTACGTAACAGTCACGAAAATAAAAAAAACTCATAAGCGGTGCACGCGCGCGCGCCATCTGTTAGTTGTGGGTGGTTTCGATTTGTCAATATGCAGTAAGTCCCCCTCTACGGTAGCCTACACGCTGGGCGCTGATAGAGTGGCCATGTGTTCGAATCCTGGCGCTTTACCTTGATCTGGTTACCACTACCCATACTACAACTCACAGTTGTACTATTATTACAATATCTTGTGCAACGCCTGTCGGGTGATACAATATATCACCCTGTCTTAATGGTGTCCCCTTGTAGTTTCTTGTGCACCACTGATACAACAGGCAAATCATGAACTCTTTTAGATATGGAACAGATGTTGATGAGAAAATGTGCTAGGTTGTTGTTCTGTGGTCGTGGGAGAGCTAGAGAGATAGAGACAGTTAGAGACAGATGTCGAGCTAGAGAGAGCTAGAGGGATGGAGAGCTAGAGAGATGGAGAGCTAGAGAGATGGAGAGCTGGAGAGATCTAGAGAGATGGAGACAGACAGACAGACAGACAGACAGACAGACAGACAGACAGTTCCGACTGTCTTAAAATTTTTCTTTATCTTTCTTATTATGCGGTGTATAGTTTGTCTTAACCTGTGTTATATTATTATCCCACGTTTGGACGTCACTTTCTGTACACTCTGTTATTCCAGGTATGTTACCTATCACTAGTCCAGCGTACGGGTTTGGTAGCATTGCTGCTTGTACTCTGCCAGTATAGTATGGGCTGTTGATTTTGATCCATGTTGTGTCATACTTTTCGTGTGTTCCACCGAATGTTCGACAAGTTACCGTATCCCCTGTGTAGTCTTTCCTTCTAACAAACCTTTGGTTCACTCCCACTATTGACGTTCCAGTGTATCTTATGCATGTGGTGGGTATGCCGTTGACCCAAGATTTATGGACCTTTAGAGTTCCACTGCACATGTTGTTCATATGTGTCTGTTGTGTAGGCATTCTATGACTATTTACAGGTTTATCAATCTGTTATCTATTATTTTGGTTTGTAGATATAGACAATTTGCTTGTGTTTTGGTCATGTTCTTCATTTCTACTAGATTTGAAACTTGTTCTTTTACGTTCTTTCATCATTAGTTTCAGTCTACAATTCCTGACTTCATGTCCAAAACTATGACAAAGATAACATTTTACCGGTTTCTTGTTCTTTGTTTGAGTTACTGGTAATGTTATTTTATCTTTCTCAAAATTCCACTTATCTATTTCAAACTGTAGTCTTTTTGCTTCAAGATCTAGCTTTTGTCTTTCTAGAGTTAGTTCTTTATCTCTTTGTCTTTCTTGTGCCTGTCTAATCTCTCTAGCTGCTGAGTATTGTCATTCTAAATTTTGTAGTTCAAGTTGTTTAAGTTCTTTTGCTGCTTTCTCTTGTGCTTCTCTAATTTCTTTAGCTGCTGCTCTATCCTCTCTTAACTGACTTCAAAATTCTAAGAGTTTGTTTACTGCCCATGTCAAAAGTTCTAGGCCTGTGAAACAGAATTTCTCACCAAGTATTATAAAATCTACTAGTGTAGACATGTTGTGGTTGAGTACTTGTCTACTATATATGTGTCAATAATCTGTAGCTGGAACCAATGTTGATACTATCTGTATCCGTGACTTCAGATAATAGTATCTGTGCTGACAATAGTACAGAATCTCAATAGCAAGAATCTATTTCAGTCAGTGTCGCCGTTGATCATGCTCTGGCGAAGCTGACTGCGATGACCTTGGTGTAATAATACTTTACTACAATAATGGTAACAACACTGGACAACAATAACACCTATCAGAAGCTTTAGCTAAATGACATAACTAAAAGCTAAATAACACATGTGGACAAAATAATCACAAATAATAGATACATTAATGACGTGAAAGAACAACATATAATGTACCAGGTTACAAAACAAGACAAAGTTCCCGCTAGCAGTCGTAAATTTACTTAAGTATCAAGTCAATTACGAATACTAACCGAACGGAACGTACTTTTGTGTAATGATGAAATAACCACAAAAGTAGCCCTCCAACCTCCCACTAATGATGAGGGTGAGCAAACATATTGATGGAAGGGTGCGTGTTGTCTCTGGAATACTAAGCAAGACACATACGAAAGTCAAGTGAAAATAGCTTAACCTGTATAAAGTCAGCTCCGGTGTCCTTGGTGGCTTAGTCCAGATGCTTGGCTCCACTTCGGGATTCTTCACAAGATGGTATGGATCATCTTGCCTGCATTTCGGGCTGACTAGGAATCAGTAGAAGTTTGGACTTGAAAAAATGGTGATCCTCACAACGTTGTGTTGATGGTGCAACCATACTACTCATGGTACTGGAAAATTGGATCTGAAAAATATTCTGCAATCTAACACTGAGATTAGTTCATTGGAGCACCATATAGCGTTAAGCACATGAACACGGCTCTAGATTGACGATTTATGTGGCTGATTGCCATAATCTGGTTCCTTGAATTAATATCTGGAATGTGGAATTCAATTTCTTTGTTGTGTTCTTAGCAACTGCACACAGATGTAACATATATTTCATCTAATTTGATGTTAGGCTGAGACGTGAGTTTGCTTATTAATGTTGATGGTCGCCATCTTGGTAACCTTGAACAATGTCATTCTTTGTCTTCCACACTTGGTGTTCACTTTCTATTTCTTTATTACTTGCAGATCACTATTTTACTCGTTTCTTTCGCACTGTTCTCTATTCAACACTGTGCTGATGAAACATGCTCCTTTGATCGTATCTGGGTTCACTCAAACGGACGTAGACCCCAAGTGCAAAGACCCGGACTCACACATCATGTACGACATCTTGGTTTTGTGTCTAGGGTTTAGAAGATTTTAGAAATATCACAACAGGCTGTACGAATCTTTCGTGCACACAACACAAGTCCACAACGCGTCCTCAGAGCACACGAACACTTTATTGCATCACAGTCCTTACCGTGGTCGCCATCATACCCCGCCAGCATCTTGCCTTTCAGCGTTCTGGGAATGACCCACCCACCTACTGTCTAGCAATAGTGCATACACGATACCATTAATCGTCGTTTAGTCCTTGCTGTTGTTGCACACTACAGACTATACAATTCACTGCTAACTGTTAATAATAGTTTCTAGGTACTCACATTACACAGGTGACCAACGTGTCACGGCGTGTCTCTCTCTCCGCCATTCACAGTGTTCACAAAACGAGGTCAGCTCTCTCGCCACAGCCGGTCGACAGGTACTGGGCCATCTGCAGTCGTTTACTTCAGTACACTGCTTCTTCCCTCACAGCTGTCTTAACCAAGAACACTCTTTCACAGTTGACTGCAACTTCAATAACTGCAACCATCGCAAACGCTTCCAAGAACTTTCTCAAACTCGACCATCTTGTCTCACGTCCCAGCTCGGTCTGTCCGAGCGCATCGTTTTCCTGCTTTGACCTGGGCGCGTCATGTGACCACATAACTCCACCCCTTTCGTGCCCCGGTGTGTCGGGTTGGGTTTTCAACTCATGTCTTAGTGACAGCAGTTTAACTTGCTACGTTTCTGTTATTCATCTCATGGCAATAACATTTCCCATACTGAATTTGACACCACATAATTTACTTTTATGTAGCTTTGACACATTTTGAAGAGAAAGAGTATTTTGAGATCGTGTACATTAGTGATATACATTCATTTAATACATTAGTGACCACAGAGCATGACTCTAGATTCTCATGTGTCAGCACATTATTGTTCACTCTAGAGAGTGAGCGGGATAATGATCAGTACTGAATGGTTGAATACAGCGTGTTTCCACACACTGCACAGAAAGAAGACATAGTCGTGGACGCATATATGTTACACTACACTTAGTGGAGACCTGATATATACAAATACGTTTGTGCGTTTCAGAATCGATGTGGTCCACGTGTCAATGAGGGACTGGTCGTCTTGGTTTGAATCTGTAGATGGATAAAAACATAATACTTTTTAGTGAACAAAGAAAACATGCTTTAATGAAAAACATGTTTCATATGTACACAATTGGAATGCACCACAGCACTTACCCTAATGGATTACAGTAGAGGACGCATGAGAATGCAGACAATCACCCGGCATGACACTATTTAGTGCCACAGAGTGGTGGGGCATCATTTCTCCCCACGTCACTCGACGGCAAAAGTGAAGCTGATAATTCTGATTTATGATGATTTTTTTTATATATACGACCGTCATTAATATCTGTATTAGTATTCCTATACCGGGCGGCTATACCTAGCGGTGTATTCTTGTTAGTTGCCTCGTGTAGCTTCTGCGATATATACTAGTGACAGCACTATACCGGCTTGACGACGTGTAATGAGACAATATAGCATACACAGTGCTACTTACCACTGTGGTCTCTTCGGTGAGGTATTTTCGATAGGTCTTGTCGCAAACGCAGTGTCTTTAGCCCGCCTTTGCGGTCCTTTTTATACAGACTGTGCGGCTGATGCAACATAAAAACATGTCTACACATGTTCAAGCAGGTTTACCGCGGTCAGTACGCTCTGAGTCATCCTCCGGTTTTCCCCAATGACATGTCTGAACACGTTCACATACTTTCACCCCCGCCAACATAGCCTCGTATGAGTCACCCAGGCGGTTACCCTCAGATCAGCCACCTATGAGTTCAATCTTTAGACTTTAATATGAGACAGCCTCCAGCTATTATCAAGGAACGGGCGTATTTATCTACCATCCCGCCACTCGACCACCCTTTAACAATGATCAGAAGCATCTATCTAGTCTTTCCTCCACTCACAAACCCCTTACTAACGAATTTCACTACGCCATACCCGCCATAGTCGATAATGCCGGCCATCTTTACTTTTTTAAGGTTTTCAGTTGTAACCCGTATGATGATAGTGTGTACACCACTACTAATCTCTACAGATCACTAATAAACGCTTCCACCCCTTACCAACGAATTTCACTAATCTATACCCGCTACAATCAATAATATTAGACCTTTTTACTTGTTAGTTTTTCATTTGAACCTGTGTGATGATAGTGTTTACACCACTACGACACTCTACAGATCACTAATAAATGCTACCCACCCCTTACCAACGAATTTCACTAAGCTATACCTGTGACAATAAATAATATCGCCCATCATTACCTTTTTAAGGTTTTCATTTGTAACCTGTGTTATGATAGTGTTTACACAACTGTGACCCTCTACAGACCAATAATAACTGCTACCCACCCTTAACCAACTAATTTCTCTAAGCTAAACCCGCTTCAATCAATAATAACGGCCATTTTTATTTTTTTAAGGTTTTCATTTGTAACATGTTTAATGATAGTGTATAGATCACTACGACACTCTACAGATCACTAATATCCGCTACCCACCCCTTACCAACGAATTTCACTAAGCTACACCCGCTACAATCAATAATATGGGTCCTTTTTACTTTTTTAATGTTTTCATTTGTAACCCATATTATGATAATTTTTACACTACTACGACCCTCTACAGACCACTAATAACCACTACCCACCCCTTATCACCGAAGCAACCAAGCCATACCCCACAACAGCCAATAATACCGGCCATCTTTAAATTTTAAGGTTTTCATTTGTACCCTATGATGAAAGTGTTTACACCACTACGGCCCTCTACAACTCATATAGCCACCATATTTACATTTTTACTGATAAGTTTTTTAATATGACGCATGTCATGGCTCGAGTTCGTCTTCTTCTTTGCGTTCATCCAGAGTGTTTTTTCAGATGTGATTGCGGTGTGTATCGTTAGGCACCCTTGGGTCGAAACCCTTAGGTCAACACATCCGGCTTTTAGCGTGCATTTTTGACCAGGTTTGCATTCCTGGGAGACTCACTTTTGTGGTACCGTCCACCTCCCAGCTGGTCAAGTTGGAACAGTCAAAGACTTCACGGTCATATCCCTCAAAGGAAGGCAGGGACAGTCCATAGCTTTTTCCGCCATCCTGGGTGGCTGCCATAATTGCAGAGCCGACACATAGCGCTCTAGTGCTGGGCTCACCGAGGGAATCGTCACGTCCTGCTCATGGCTGCTTTAATTCCTCACTTCAATATATTGGGCATTTCGTTCGCACCGGGCCGTTCCCGCACAAACCGGACAGGTCAGCGAGTTTTCGACACGGACCTGTGCTTGTCGTTGTGCAGAGATGTGTCAGAGATGTTCAGGCACGACGGACATTCGAAAAACTACCTGGTCAGGGCAGTTCCGAACAAGAGCGGCATTCGGAAACTAGGTAGTCAGAGCTGTTCCTAGCACGAGAGACATTCGGACGAGACATTTCACTCGGACGTAAAATACGTAGTGTCCATTTTTATTTCCGCGGGCATTTTTTTAAAATGAGATTAGCCTTCCTCGGGTTTCAAGGCACGTTAGACTTATTGTTGTGATGTCGCCCACATCTCAGCTGGTCAAGATAGAACGTCAACGACATCACGGTCAGTCTTAAAGGGAAGGCAGGGGCAGACCATGGGCATTTCCTCACTATCCAAGGAGGCTTCCATAATTGCAGAGCCGGCACATATTGCTATGAGAATGGGCTTGCCACGTCCTGCTCATAGCTGCTTTAGTCCCTCACTTCCAAGTTTTGGGCATCTCGCTTGCCACTGGCCGCTCAAGCACACACCAGGAACGGTCAGTCTGCGGTCGACATCCACTCGGTACGCTTTTGCTTTTGACTTCGGACCCCGAAATGGACTCGCTAGCCGTGCGTTCCATTTCATGTTATTGAGACGTTTTTCCACTTTTGTCTGCACTCTCTATGAGTTAGATACAGACAGTTTTCGTAACCACTTAATTCGACTGGGGCACTTTTTCTACCTTTTAGTACTCGCTCACGAGGTAGGCTACATGTGTTGCTGGCTCAGCACCTTACCACCGTGCAGCAGTGAACGAGAAACGGCCGGGCCCGCTCATCCGGGGATCCCTCAAATCCCCCAGCTGAGAGCCTTCGGACAAGTATCAGAACTGGGGATGTAGCGTGCTAAGAACATCACCTCTATTTTTCTGTAGGTGAGTATCGGCCCGGCTCTCATATCCCAGAGTTTATGGCTTAGAGGCATTCAGCAAATGTTTGACCGCACAATGATGATATAGATATGTTCCGGCTGTGTGAATTTTCAGTTTATAGTCACTTAAAATTCCGGAATGGAGCATAAAAGTATCAAATAAACCACTGATCATTCTGTTGCGATAGAATACTCAATGGCCACCAGTGTCGGTCAATTGTGGCGATGTATAGGCCGCTGGTAGCGAAAGAATTAACCCTCGACATAGAGCCTTTGAGTATGTGTCCGGACCAAGAACTTCTGCCTTCGTGCGCCTGATTTAAACTTTTGACTGCTATCCCCAGTCTACCATCAGAACAGCAGGTTGTGTCTCTCTTAGTCTGGTCCATAACCCATAAACTGTCCGGTATGTAGTTTTCATCCATCGACAAGCACATGAGGTCAATGGGTCACGCAAGCTCCCCCACCACGGCAAAGTGCAGACACATCGGGGGAGGGCTCGAGTTCAAACTGCCTAGTCCTGCTCCAGGCGCCGACACCCGCGCCCCACCCCTGAGCTCCCAGTCCCACGCCCGTCCGCCCCCTTGACCACGACGAGGAAACGCACTGTAACCCTCAGCCTTACACAGCACCAATGGAATGATGATAGTGTTTATGCCGACCCAATACAGATAAAGAAAGAGGACAAAAAAGGTAAGAATCCAATGAGGAAGATCACTGTAACTTAACAGAATCACTAGTATGATGATAGTGCTTAAGCAATACCAACTACACGTAATACTAACAACAATTATTAAATTTAAACATATAAAATTCGCAACATACAAAGAGAGGTAATAGTGTAAGAAAACTCACTTATTTATTCATGAGTTGCATCCCTTGAAAATCTGGTCTCCTTAGGTGCAGTTTAGTGACGTTTCGCTTGCGGTGGTTGACTTTTTATATAGTAAATAATAAAGGTGCTGCACCTGATTTAAGACTTTAATACCACATTGTATACTAATGGCGAAACAGAAAACTTCCGACCTGAAAGG
>JACEFZ010005640.1:477500-545000 GCA_014155875.1 Cepaea nemoralis
TGCTTTTGGAAACATTTTCTGCATCACTCTATCCAGGTGCTTTTTAGCCATTACCTGAAATTCCAGCATCAAATATATATCTACTGATATCATCAATATGAACATTAGAAATGGAAGAAAGTCAAAATCCCAAGAAAAACAAAGAAAATATATACAGGCTATTTTGATCTTAAGAAAAAAAAAATACAAGGGGGGAAGAGGGTCTTGGTGTTCTCCAATAGTTATCAACCCCCCCCCCCCCCCCCGCCCCCCCCCCCACCCCCCGACTGGTTACTCTCCATCCAAACCTTCATTATAGGGCGCTCAGGGTTTAGGCTACCAGATAAGAAGTCTCATCTTCACCCATGCCTGTCACCCATAGTCTCCAGGTTGAGTTATACCTTGATCGATTCAGAATTTTATAACTATGTTCACCATTCCCTTTTGTGCATAATTATTTTCTCTAGATATCCTTCTATTTAAAAGAAAAGGACTCATACATTCATCATCATCATCATCACCACCATCATCATCTTCCACTTCTGCCGTCAAGCTTCGTGGGGAGGAATAATTTGCGTTCCAGCGCCCGGTGGGCGGCACTGGATAGTGTCATTCCGTGTGGCTGTACAATGTCGTTGATGTCGTCAATCCATTTTCTTCTTGGACGTCCTCGTGGTCTCGTCGCAGATGATCTCTGATGTAAGGCCAGTGATGGTAGTTGTTGGTGTTGCATTCTAACGACATGGCCAAACCACTTGATCTTCTGTCTTTCAATAAATGTGGCACAAGGTGTTGATCCCACAGTCTGTCTGATAATAGCATTTCTTACTCGGTCTCGGATTGTTAAGTTGGCAGCTCTCCTCAGGCATCTCATTTCACAGGTGTTGATTTTGCGAAGATGTAATTTGGATAAAGTCCAGGTTTGAGATTGGTAGCATAGGGTTGGTGTGAATATGCTGTTTATTATCTGTCGTTTTGCAGACATGGGTATATTTGGATGTTTCAGTAAGGGTGATAGTTGATATGTAAGTGCACTAGCTTTTTGACATCTGATTTCGATTTCTCTGTCCAATCTGCCATCTTCTGTGATCATACTTCCAAGATATTTGAATTCTTTAACTTGTTTCAGAGTTGTGCTATTTATCTGTATACTTAGTGGGCCCGGCGATCTGCTAACTCGCATTACTTCGGTTTTGGCTGTATTTATACTCATATTGTATCTCCTGCATGTTGAACTCAGATTATTAATATGATTTTGCAGTCTGCCCTCGTCGCTATAAAACAGGCACTGATCGTCTGCAAATAGAAGTTCATTTATTTCCTGTGGATCAGTTGTTTCATCTGGAGTAAAGAGTTCTAAATTTTCCAAATCTGTTCTGTCGAGACTTGCTTCTTTGGAAATTCTGTCCATGTAGATATTAAATAGCAGGGGAGAGAGCACACATCCTTGCCTCACTCCTGTATTGACTGTGAACAGATATGATATACCGTCTTGTGTTCTCACTGCACTTCGGCTCGCCTGATACATGGCTATGATGTTTTCTAGCAGTTGCCCTTGTATCCCATAGTCTACAAGGATGGTCCATAATTTGTATCTGTCTACTCTATCGAAAGCCTTTTCCTGACCTACAAACACAATATATTGGTCACTATATTCGATAGTTTTTTCACATATTTGTTTAAGTGTAAATAGTGCATCAGTGCAACTTTTACCTTTCCGAAAACCGAATTGTACTTTGCTTAACTGTTTTTCAACTATGGGTCTGGCTCTTTGTTCCAATAGTGTTGCATACATTTTCCCTATATGGCTCAGGAGTGATATACCTCTGTATGTTTCGCACTCTCTCATATTGCCTTTCTTTTTCCATATTGGTACTATTATTGCCTGTTGCCAATCATCTGGGACTTTTCTTTCTTCCCATGCTATATTAAAAAGTCTTGTTAGCCATTTAACTCCTGTTTCCCCACAGGCCTGAATAGCTTCTGTGGTTATTCCATCTGGACATGGTGATTTGTTTTTAGGACTTTTCTGTATACAGCTAGTGCTCGACTTACGACCACGATCGGTTCCGACAGACCGGTTGTAACTCGATTTGGTCGTAAGTCGAGTACGCTGTGTGTACAGTAATGTGAAGTGATGTTATAAAAATATTTAAGTTAAATTATATAATAAATTTATTTTATTATTGTTATAAATCATAATTTTCGATGTTCATTTTGTGCCATTTGTATCATCTCTACACCATTTTGTTTCTTATTTTTACATCGTCAGGTTTAAGAAAAACACTGCATTAACTGTACATGTACAACTGGTTTAATATTTGCAAAACATACAAAATGCAGGTGTGGAAAATACTATAGGAAACATTTTCCCAATCGCAAAACACATCAAATTGTCATTAACATCAAAATATATAAACATGTACGAAACATTTTATTGGCCACTGGTGCTTAGCTGCAGATCATTAATGTCATCATCTAAGGCAGCAGTTGGGGGTACCAGAGTTGGTTTTTTCATAAACATGGTGAGCTTTGTCTGAATTGTATGTTTCTTTTTTTTTTTCATCATAAATTTCACGATACGGACGAAACACATTGTGCGCCATCCGTTCAATCTTTGCAAATCGTTCGATGTTTGGGTCCATTGCTTCGAAATGTACGAGAAGTTTATTCAGTAAAGATAAACCTTCTGATAATCCCTTAGTGGTGAACTTTCTTTCTGGCTCATCCTCTTCTTTCTTGGCTTCTCTTCTTTCTTTTTCCGCCACTCTTTCTTCTTCCAGTTCGATTAACTTTTCATTTGTAAGTTCTCCGGACTCTTTGTCTAGCAACTCTTCGACATCTTCAATTTCACACTCCAAAGAAAGGTCTTTGGCGAGTTTTACTATTTTTTCCCGAATCGTTTCAAGTTCATGTTCACTGTCAAATCCGTGAAAATCATTAACACAATTTTTCCAGATGCCATTCATGCACTTTGTCGTCACAGCCTCCCAGGCGGTAGCGATATTCTTAATACACATTAAAATGTTGTAGTGTTTCCAAAAATCTCGCAATGTTAGTTCTGTGTCAGCATCTATTGCCGATATTGCTTGAACAAAGGTGGTTCGGAGATAGTTGGCTTTACGGTCGCAATCAAACCTTGGTCCATAGGCTGGATGAGTGGAGTCGTGTTTGGCGGAAGAAAAACCAATTTTACATCTGGATGGAGATCGCCTCGGTGTGGTGGTTGTCCAGGCGCGTTATCGAGTAGCAATAAAATCTTGAAAGAAATATCATTCTCCAAACAATATTCTCGAACTTGAGGATTAAAACAGTTCATAGACCAGTCTTCAAACAATCCTTGCGTCATCCATGCTTTACGTTTAGAACGAAAGTAGACGGGAAGTGTGTGCTTGTTAACATTCTTGAACGCATGCGGGTTGCCTGAGTGATAAATTAAGAACGGCAGAAATAAATCTAAAATTTAATATGGCTAGTGATTGTGGTCGTAAAGTTGAATGGTCGTAAGTTGCTTAGGTCGTAAGTCGAGCACTAGCTGTAACTGCTTTGACTTCTGCAGGTATGAAACTTGGTTCTTGCTGTCCCTAACTTTTAGGCACAAAAGTGAGGTTTTCTATGTTATGTGTGGGGTTAAGTAGTTCTTGAAAGTATTCTGCCCACCTTGCTAGTCTTTGTTGTGGATTAAATATCGGTATACCTCTTTTGCTGTTTATGATGGTGGTTGGGTTGTAGCATGCATCTCTGTTTCTCATTGTGTTGACACGTTTATAAAATTCTCTTGCGCAGTCTTTGCTAAGGGTCGCCATCTGTTCACCGTATATTCTCCAGGATTTATCTTTAGATTCTCTCATTGCTCGTTTGGCATTACGTCGTGCTATTCTATAAGTAAAATAGTCTTGTTCAGATTTAGTTGTGATCCACTTTTTGAACATTACCTTCTTTCTTTGCTATCTTTAACTTCCTGTTCCACCAGGCTATTCTTAATCATACATTAAGAGTTTTAATTCATTCCCAAATGCCATGAGCCTTTGCTTATAGACAATATAAGTACATTATGGTATCATCTCATGTATAACCTTCAGGTGAATTCTTCCTAATCACATGCTTCAAGGGGGATTATCTTCCCTCCTCTTCAACATATATGTAATATGCCTTTACCTCATTCATCATTCATCATCATCATCATCATCATCATCATCATCATCATCATCATCATCATCATCATCATCATCATCATCATCATCATTATCATCATCATCATCATCATTACTATCCTCATCATTATCATCATCATTATCATCATCATTATCATCATCATCATTATTTTCATCATTATCATCCAACACAATTCAGGACACAAAACCATATGATTGTCACATGAGTTATATGGAATACAGAGTGGATTAAAGCTTAGAAGTGCACTAAATAATTAATTAGTATATGGGATAGTGTCCATAGGAATAGTCTATGGAATGCTATGCAGGAATCTGGAATACCAAGGAAGTTAATCAACATGACCAGACTATGCATGGAAGATACTTATAATATAGTAACATATAAAGGCAGGAAATCAGACCCCTTCCAAATAACATCTGGCTTGAAACAGGGTGATGCACTATCGCCGCTACTCTTCAATCTGGCTCTAGAGAAAGTAGTAAGGAAGATAAAGGAGGAATGTGATATTGGAGGAACATCCAAGCTGCTTGGTTATGCAGATGATATAGATATTATAGGGCAAAGTGAACAAAAGACATTGGAAATATTGACTCACTTAAAGGAAAAAGCACAACAGATGGGGCTGGTTATCAACCAAGATAAGACAGAATATGTGGTAATTTCAAGAGACAGAATGGCTAAAAACTCTGGCCACATACAAATAGATAATATGACCATCAAAAGAACGGAAACATACAAATACCTGGGTACAATCATCAACTGCTCCAACATCATAAGGGAAGAAATACAAACTAGAATCAACTCTGGAAATAAGATATACTATGCACTACAACATCTACTAAAATCAAAGGCGCTATCTCGTAACACCAAAATCACAATATACAAAACACTGATCAGACCAGTTGTGCTGTATGGCTCTGAAACCTGGAGTACAACGAAAGGAGACGAAGCCTTGTTACAAACCTTTGAGAACAAAATTTTAAGACGCATCTTTGGACCCATTAGGGATACACAAAGTGGAGAGTGGAAAAGAAGAAGTAACAAAGACATGTATGATCTGTTTAAGTCCCCGCTAATCACTGGTATCATGAAGGCTAATAGACTACAATGACTGGGGCATATAGAAAGAATGGAAGATAATAGGGAAACAAAACTCGCTTACACTCAGGAAATAAATGACCGTAGACCCCGAGGTAGACCAAGAAGACGGTGGAGAGATAATACATGTACAGACCTACAAGCACTTGGAATCAACGACTGGCAAGAGAAGGTCCACCAGAGAGACGAATGGAGTCGGATTGTATTTGCAGCAAAGAACCTCAATGGCTCGGAACGCTGAAGAAGAAGAAGATATGGGTTATCACTAACATCCTCTCTGATAGACAGGACATTATACATCAAATTGCCTATTATCAGGAGATTGAATGATTGCTCATACTCCTTCTCAGTATGTCACTTCTTCTCACTGAATCCACAATCATTCATAAGAAATCATAACCATACTTGCATAGATGATAATTATGCATACTTATGCGACTCACAAATGATACATTCACATATTTAATACCAATGAAATCACAATTGAGTCACCACATGCACGCTTCCACCGAATACACAATATTATATGATACACGTAGCGAAATATTTAACATTCATGTGCTCAAGTATTGTTACTAGTACGAAGTACCCTAATTCCTCCTACTAGTGATTGCACATCTAAAATAGTTCCTTACTACTAAACTAAGTATTCTAGCCTTCGAAATCCTAAGTTAATCACCAATTCCTAAATCACTGCTGATTTAGCTTTACTGGTTGATGAGTAAAATATACAACCTAGGTTCAATGCTTATAAATTCATATAAGCTGTCTAACTAGAAGAAAAAGGCTCACTATGGTTTAACCCGTGCACAATTTAGCAATTAATTGCACCATCTTAATTGTCACGGGAATACTGTGAGTTTAATGATTCCCTGATAAACTCGAATAGTAAGATTAATGACAATGTAGGAGAAGGGTTAACAGTCGAGTACTTCATTCTGAGATGAGGACGAATTAAAGAGCAGTGACAGACAGGTATAAAAATAGGATATTTTGAGGAGTCATTGACCAGCGATGTTAACGGACAGAACAACAGGGAGACTTCGAGAACGGGAAAATGACGGAGAAGGCGATCAACGGGTTCGGACGCTTTGAAGTATTAGCGTAAGGGGAACCCGGGGAAACAGCGTAAGAACGGAACGAAACGAGCAACTAATCACTACGTGATTTCACCGCCTTTTGATGTGCAGGATACGTCAAGGGACGAGTGTTGAGGTATGAACATCAAACAATAACGGAGGATGGGCCACTCGATATAAATAGTAGAAATTGGGTTTTCTGTTTTAGTGTGTGTTCCAAACTGGACAGAGATATCTATTAATCCCAGGTGTGGAAAAGAAATTATAGTCCCGTATTGTTTAAGGCAATGGGATATTAGTGCCGATGTGCTTAATTATTAATTTCGATTCCGGGATGATAATAGAAGATATAAGGTAAACTAATCTTAGCGTAATAGTAGCATAGGGATATAGGTGTTTGTTCTTGACTTGTGGCATTGCATTCGTTTATCTAATCGTGTAAACTTTAGTGCACTCATAAATCGTATGTCCGTATGTTTTTCGGAGGCTTCTCAGTATGGCTAGAGAAGGACTCTCACATAAGAAAATAATATGAAGCAGACTCATATCACCGGATTACCTATCTCCTCCACAGGTTCCAATCCCCCTATTGAAATCAGAGAAGAAATGAAGGTTACTTCACTTGAGCAAATAAAGTACCTACTTAGAACCAACAAGAACATAGACATGTTTTAATATGAAGAAGTGATAACGTAACGTCAAATACAGAATACTGTATGCTCAAACGAATATACAACTAAAGCCCTTAAAAGGAAAAGACGTTAACCTGTGGCAAGCAGGGATACTTAAAACTGCATGCAATTGCACTGTGCAGAAACATTAAACTTTATTAACAAGAGACATTGTGTAGAACATTTATAGTAACTCTAGACAATGTTGGATAGTGGCGGTGTGTATTCAGAGGTGGACTATAATACTTTCCAAAAACGGGAAATATATGGATTTCAGTGACTTACCAAATCTGATTATTTTCTGGTGATAAGACATTGAACAGTTTTTTTTTTTTTTTTCAAGAATTGGATTAAGTCCAGACTCAAGCAGGAGGAGATCATCCAGGGTGAGATCACTCCATTTCTATGTGTGCTGTCCTGTGTTTTAGCCGACAGAAGAGGCGAGAAAATCTACGGCACATACGAAGTCAAAAGTCCTATCTTGCATTCACACTAGTAGACAATACCAACTACATATACACAGTCCATCCATACACCAGACATAGTTTTATTTAATAAATATTTTATTAATTGTTGAAGGAAACTGTTGTCGGTGTATGTGATGAAGGAAAAATAGAGAGAGAGAAAGGAATAGATATATGGAAGGGGAGACAGAAGGGAGGAGTATAGACAGAAGTCAGTCAAGAATCCCAAAGAAGAAGAAGTAATAAGGTGTGCTTGTTCATTCCATGTTCTTCCCGGGACGACAAGCGACATTAAATGGTGGAGCATAGCGGGGTACAGCAAATGCTTAGTGGTACCATCCTTAGCGAGGTACCTGCATATAGGTACATTAAATGGTAGATGCATAGCAGGGCATATGCCTAGCGGGGTAAGAACTACTGCATAAGGGTACTTGCCTAACGGGGCAGCTTTAAAAGCGGGATAGCTTTAAAAGCGGGGTAACTGCATAAGAAAGGTAACTGCATAGCAGGGTACATGCATATTGATACCTACATATTGGGATATACCTGTAAGTATAGATAATGATGACTTTTAATGGAAGCCTGTCCAGGGGATATATGGTGCCAGTACTTTAATGTTGTGGACCTTACAGTGAGAAAGATCCAGACAGGATAATTGTGGATAGGTGTTCAAACACAGTACTTACCTGTTCACACTTTCACACGTCTACATAAGTCTTTATTCTATATCTTCTCGTGAGGTTGTGAGATTAGTTGTGGGGTACTGTGTGATGTCATATATAACATATAGATATTAACATATATATATTTAAGTGAGATAAGTAGTACGTACTTACTGCCTTAGGGTCTCTTTACCCAACCTGTGGACTTGCCTTCTTTTACTATGGCCACTCATAAACTAGAGATGGAAGAACTGAGGGAAAGGGGTGAAGCAATGGGGTTGTCTGGACAAGCCCTATCCGAGTATATTCAAGTGGTAGAAAGAGAGCGTCGTCAAGCAGAATGAGAAGATTGAAAGGCAGAGCTCGAGCTTAGAAGAATGGAACAGGAGGCCAAGAAACTGGAAATGGAACAGGAGGCCAAGAAACTGGAACAGGAGGCCAAGAAACTGGAAATGGAACAGGAGGCCAAGAAACTGGAACAGGAGGCCAAGAAACTGGAAATGGAACAGGAGGCCAAGAAACTGGAAATGGAACAGGAGGTCAGGAGACTGGGACTGGAACAGGACAACAAGAGGTTGCAAGCAGAGGAAGCCAACAAGATAAGGGAACATGAATACCGCATGCGAGAACTGGAGCTCAAGACACAAACGAAGGGAGAAACTGACGGGGCAGAAGGAGGATCCTTTTCCCATGGTTCACTCAACATGAGTGGACACGGTTACCATGCCATGAAGTTTCCCTTGGCGGTCTTTGATGAAAGTAAAGAGATGATATACCAGTTTTTGGATCAGTTCGAGGCCATGGCAGTCGCTATGGGACTGGATAGAAGCCGATGGGCTCTTAAATTATCCCAGGCATTACGTGGTTCGGGGTACGAGGTCTACACACGCCTACCACCAGGACATGAAAATCATTACGAGGAATTAAAAGCCGCTTTGATGAAGCATTATGAAGTCACAGCACAAACGTAGCGGAAGAAGTTTAGATCGTCTAGACGAGAGCCGGGAGAGCTATTCGCCGCCTACAGTCTGAGGCTGAAATCATATCTCCAGAAATGGATGGACTTGGCAGAGTTCAAGCGGGACTATGACAGTTTGGAAGAGCTCATGGTGGTCGACCAGATGCGACAGCAAATGTCAGAACCACTGAAGACATTTTTAGGAGAACAAGGGGCGGAACGGCTGGACTGTTGTGAATAAGCTGGCGGAAAGATTCGTAGAAGTCCATGGGGAAGCTAAAGAAACCAATATACAACCCACAAACGGTCAGGAGAAACAAGACCGAATGAAACCTAAGAACTCGGAAGGAGGAAAAGTGGAACCTTATATAAAGGCGTCAACGGAGAGTTCAGAGAAGGTGAAGGAAGGAAACCATAACACCTCGAATTCTCCAGCTAAACGACCGTGGTCCGAGAAGTGGTGTTCAATCTGCAAGGTGCCCTCTCATAACACAAAGGACTGCAGATCGAAAGTCGAAAAGTTATCACTTCGCGGCATGCCAAGTGATTCATAAGAAGGTGATCACAGACAAGGCTGAGGTCGGTGAAGAAACGCTGAACAAAGAAAGCACACGGAAAGTTTGGAAGGGAAAATGGTGCACACACTGCAGGATCGAAAACACATAATACTGTGGACTGCAGATGCAAGGAAAAGGTCGAGGAGATGGAACACACTCAGGACCAAGAGAGACCACCTGTGGTTGAACTGATTGAAGTCAATGGCCAGCAGGTGGCTTGTCTCTACGATTCAGGTTTGGATGGGGAAGCTGTGATAGATGCCAGCCTGGTAAGCCCAGACCAACTTACAGGGGAGACCATAGAGATACAGCCGGCAATGAGGAGTGCTGTTACCATGACGCTGCCAATCGCCAAGGTGGAGATTAAATCCAGGTACGTCACGGGCATTATTCCAGCTGCTGTATTATCTGACTCCTTATTTCCCATGATCATTGGCACGAAGTATGTCTTTTTGGGGATGCCCAAACAGCCAGCCCACAGGGGAGCAGTAGCCAGTGGATCTCAAGATAAGGAAAAAGAGGCAGAGACACTATGCGACAACTCAGAGATAGGAGAATTGCATACTGTCCAGAGGAAGGATACTACATTGCGTCCTTGCTACAGGAAGCTGCAAAGAAGTGCTTGGCCACCAGAACGGGGACAGTACTTTCTGAAGAATCGACTACTCTATCGGAGAGCTGGGAGGGGAGACAACCTGCACGAGCAGTGGGTGGTTCCAGAGACCCACCGTCCTCACATTCTTCAGAGTGGACACATCATAGCCGAGAATCGACATATGGGTGTCAGAGAGACCTTGCAGCAAATTTCCGGCCATTATTGCTGGCCACGAATGACCGGTGATGTACGCCGGTGGGTGAAATCTTGTTCAGAGTGCCAGAAAGCACCACCCAACAAGTGGACTAAGAGTAAAATAGCTCTTAAAGTGGAAGACAAATTGGAAGTGTGGGGTCCCGCAGAGACCAATATACTCCAAGTAGGATGGAAAGGACCTTATCCTGTGGAAAAGGTGGTGTCCAAAAACATCTACAAAATCCGGATCGGGGAAGAACTGAAAAATCTCCCTAGACATCTCATTAAGAAATATGAGGAGAGATCCGAGAGTAAAGCTTCGCAATTTATGGTGATGGCAGCCATTAAGAAAACGGTTACAGTTCCAGACGAAGACCAGAGATCGCCAGTACAACATAGGAGGACCTATAGGACAGTACGTGATAGGTCAGATTTACCTAACGACGGGAGGAGGGAAATCACACGTCAGGGAAAGGACAAGAGGGAAACCTTCACTAGTAACCAAATTCAGAAGGGGTGGGTAACGTCGGGAAAGGCGAGAAATACCCAGGACTCCAACCGAAGATTGGCTGACCATATTCAATATCGTCCAAGATGGTCCTGGAAGCAAAAGTCCAGGAGGTTTGGGAAAGAGGACTCGATCCAACGCGGACGAGGTGGAACATCCCCAGACGCAAGGCCGGGGGGAACCAAGAGAATATGGAAACAGTGTTACAGTCAGGATGGGACAATCCGTCTGTATTGTGAGCCGTCGCTTAATGTCATGGAACGGCTGAGAATTCACCTAGCAATACTCCCACAAGTCCAAGTCCCCTTTTTTCCCAATAAGTCTAGATCTAGTCGAAGGGAGACAACCGAGGTATTAATGTACCCCACGCAAGGGCGATTGGTGGCCCTTGTCTTCTAGGCTGTTCGTGTGAGACAAGCTCAACCCAACCAGTTCCGCTAACGCATGCGCAAGAACCGTCTCAGAACAAAGAGAGGCTCAGTTGAGATCCGGCCGTGGGAGCAAGACGTTGTGTTTGAACGACTGTGTTAATTCGTAAATGGGAAAGAGGAAGCCAGTGTCTTGCTGTTTATCAAAGAAAACTGACAGAACGTCCAGTGTTGGGACGGGAGCTCCTCAATTCTGAATACACAGTTTGTCGTAAGGTACGTGAAACATATTTAGATAAATAATGTGTGTCGTTACCGCGTTGAACCGAAGTTGTTCGACCACATGTCCCGCCCGGCGCACAAAGGTCAGTCAGGGGTGAACCTGTGGGCTTGTGTTTTAACTTAACACTGCAGGCTTGTGAACACGATGGATTGTAGGCCTGTTTTTGCGTTACCATTGTACAAGTACGGGAATGCGTGTTATTGCCGCTACAAGTAGTTATAGACATTTAGGACAGGCCCAATAGTGTTAGTAGTCCGTGTTCACTCCTGGGCGGCCTTAGAACTCTAACGTAGTCGACACAAACGGACGTGGGCGAAGGCGTTGTAGAACATAGGTCGAGTGAGGTATCAGGGAACTCGGCCGAACTAGACGAAACCCATGCGATGGTCGCCGGACATGTCGAAGGTCATTCGAAGGACATTGCGGGTGTCTAAGTTCGAATTCTTTGGTGTGGCGACCACTGGCTTTGCTGAGCTTCCCTCTTACTCTTTATTTATTGGTTGCCGTAACGGAACACCATCTTGATAGGCAGTTGGTTCCCGAGAGGTTGACACTGGAGAAACTGGGGAATGCGACAGAGCTGGTCACAGCCAGCTGAACACCGGTCCAAATGCTCTGACCTTAACTAGGGGAGGAGGGAACGGGATGTGGACCTCCGCTACAGGGGGATTTCCCTGTATAATCTATTACATTCCTGGATCAGAGCTAGAGCTCCGGGAAACCTGTTGTATAGTAGGTAATCATAAAATCGAACCAGGGAGAGGGGGCTACCTCCGAGGGAGGGGAATTCGGTGGTCACCGGCTCTCCTTCAGGGCCATTCTGTCTCTAGGTACCTTTAACCTACTAACCTGGTATATTGTGTCCTTAGAAGTTTTTTTTAGGACAGCAGGATTTCGCCGACACCATGACCAGATACACAGCCCTACCTTGGGCGGGTTCGAGACGGAGGACGGTTCAGCCAGCACTTGTTAGGACCCAGACCTAGTTCAGTTTTGGCAGTAGACCCTGGTCTGTGAGGCTGCCGGCCGGGTCATGACGACACCGGCCTATACTGAGTACACATAGGTAACGTGTACCTCTGGGGGTAAGTCTGTGTCACGAGATTCACACATGGTGTTATCTTTGGCAGGTTCTACTTTCGGAGAGACTTACGTGACGGGACCAGAGGAAGATGACTTGGTGAAGGCTGCTCAATGGCTGGCTTACCTATGTGACGTGACGTGAGGCTTCTACACCACACCACGTGCCGGGAAGTCACGACGCCACAATCCAGTCCCGTCTAAACCGCTAAATGATCTTCAGTCAGTCCACCAAGTATTATGATGGCTACACACGGGCGAGTATCGTGTCCTCTTGTCTGTGAACAGTTTTGACATTGTGACCCACTAGCCAAACGGGTAGAGAAGAACTACATTACCCTTTATTTCATGATGGCCTGATGTTCCGGGAACAGTCTACCATGTAGGAATATGAACATTTGTGACATTCCTTACCGGGGCACGCGCTACCAGTACTGACTTTGAGTGACAGAGTCAACTTGAACTGTGCAAACTTTCTGTGCTTATAGGCCCAGTTATACCCATCCTGATCCCATAAGAGACCACCATCTGTTTCCAGAACTTTGACATTGTTAAATGTGTGTTAAATGTTATGGTGGCTTCTTAGGAATGTTGTCTAGCACAGGCCTTACCAGTGAAGCTTGAAGGACAGGCCTTCAGAACTTCTACCGGGATGTTAGTCCAGAGTCATCACGTACCACCGCAACTTGGAGTCACCACATTGACGTGCTAGTCAGTCCAGTTGAGACTACCCCTCGGCAGAGACATTCCACGCTACGTGTGCAGATGAGTGACCTCTTTAACCTTGTGGTATCGTACCCAGTGTACAGTGATGAGTGAGACGGCCTGAGACTAATCCAGATAGCCATTTCTTCTATCTCCTGGCGGTGGCCAGAATTCTCTCATAAACATTCCCCTTGTTGATAATCCTCTTGTACATTATATCATCTAGTCATTATGTGTAGACACCAGAGTCGTGTCATCTGTTCTGGATGAGAGGTGAAAAAGGTATTGTCCAGTGGTTGATAGTGAGAGAGACTGGAATCCAAGGGCTGGTGGGGTCTGTAGACTGAGATTTATTGTATTCCCAGAGTGCATCTATCCCGTTATTAAGATGTAATAGTATGTTTCCCTCACCCCAGGAAATACTACGACATTATTTGGAGGCTCGTCCGGGATATTGATGAGACAGCTCTGGTGATTATGGTTAGGACATTTCATTCCTAGTATCTCTATTCAGGTCTACATAGGTCTTTGGTCCTGTTTCTTCTCTTGACAAAGACAGATTGACTTGTGGTGTGTTGTGACGTCATATATAGTGTAGATAGATTAGAGTGGTGTATTGCATATCTATATATTGCGGTATTTACCTATCACTCACCCTACTAACATATACTCTCTAAGTATGGCATCCCCCAAATTAAATATGGATGAAGTGCGGGCAACCGGCGAAGGAATGGGCTTCACCGGCACTGCACTAACAGAGTATATCCAAGGGGTTGAGAGAGACTTCCGTCAGGAAGAGAGAGAGAGAAGACAGCAAGAAGCGGAGGATCGAAGGATGGCCTTTGAGTTGAAGAAGTTCGAAATCGAACAAGCCGCTAAAAAGTTCGAAGCCGAACAAGAGGCTCAGAAGCGAGAGCATGAGTACCGCATGCGGGAACTCGAGCTCAGGGCACAATCAAGTAGAGAGACTGAGGGAGCAGTAGGAGGGTCTTCACTCCCTGGTTCACCTACCTTAGGTCGACATGGTTATCATGCCATGAAGTTTCCTCTACCGATTTTTGAGGAAGATAAGGAAAAGATCGACCAGTTCTTACAAAAGTTTGAGGCTATGTCTGTCGCCATGGGTCTCGATCGAGACAAGTGGTGTCTGAAACTGTCCCAGGGTTTGCGCGGAACCGCTTACGAGGTCTACTCGCGTTTACCGGCGGGTCACGAGAATAATTATGCCGAACTGAAGGCAGCGCTGTTGAAACGGTTCGAGATGACGTCGCATACTTACCGCAAGAAGTTTCGAGAAGCGAAACGAGAGCCGGGTGAGTTATTTGCTGCATACGGCGAGCGTCTTAGATCCTACCTCCATAAATGGATGGACTTAGCTCAGTTCGCGCACGATTACGACAGTCTCGAAGAACTGATGATCGTCGACCAGATGCGGAAGCATATGTCGAAACCGCTCAAAGAGTTCTTGGGAGAACAAGGGGCGGAAAGATTAGAGGTAGTAGCCAAAATGGCCGAACGATTCGTCGAGGTGCATGGTGAAGGTGGGGAAACCCATCCCTCCATGGGTAAAAGTCAGGACAAGACTGACAGAAAGAAACTGAAAACCTCTCATGCCAAGAATGTAGAACCTTATGAGAAATCCTCTGACCAGAGTCCAGAGAAGTCGAAAGATGGGAGCAAGAGGCCACATAACTCTCCACCGAAACGGAAATGGAGTGAGAAGTGGTGTTCGATTTGCCAGTCACCCTCGCACAATACCAGGGTCTGCAGATCGAAGGCTAAGAGCTCACACTTTGCGGCCTGCCTAGTGGCTCCAAAGGCTATTGCCACCGAAAAGGTCGAGGTCGGCGAAGGGACTCTGGATCAAGAGAGGCCACCTGTGGTCGAACTGATAGAAGTCAACGGTCAGCAGGTTGAGGGTCTCTATGACACTGGCCTAGACGGGGAAGCCGTCATTGCCGCCAGTCTAGTGAGACCAGACCAACTCACTGGGGAAAGCATCGAGATACAGCCGGCTATGAAGAGTGCGGTAGCCATGACGTTACCAATCGCTAACGTAGAGATTAGGTCGAGATACGTCACGGGCATCATCCCAGCCGCGGTATTACTCGATCCCCTATATCCCGTGATTCTGGGGAGTAAATATGTATTTCTAGGGGTGCCGAAGGAGCCAATCCACCTATGCGACATACATACCTGCGCCCACACGGGGAAAGACGAGGCAAACACAACCAGCTCGAAAACCCAGCTAGGGGGTTTTCGCACCGCCCAGAGCGAAGACGTGACACTACGTCCGTGCTACAAGAAGCTGCAGAAAAGTACTGACCCACGGCAACGGGACCAGTACTATCTGAAGAATCGGCTGCTCTACCGGAGAGCCGGAAGGGGAGATGAACTGCACGGGCAGTTGGTGGTCCCGAAGGACTACCGTCTCCCAATTCTTCAGAGGGGACACACCATATCGGGTAGTAACCTATCCGGGAATTGACATATGGGTGTCAGAGCGACGCTGCAGCGAATTTCCGGTCATTATTACTGGCCACGAATGACTGGCGATGTACGCCGGTTAGTAAAGTCATGCCCAGAGTGCCAGAAGGCTACACCCACAGATCGGACTAAGACTAGATTAGGTCTTAAGGTGGGAGATAGAGTATTATTGTGGGGTCCAAGCAGGACCAATATGCTCGAGGTAGGATGGCAAGGACCTTATCCCGTGGTCAGGGTAGTGTCCAAAACCAACTACGAGATCCGGATCGGGGGAATTTTGAGAATTTTCCATGCAAATCTCCTGCGGAAAAACGAGGAGAGGTCCGGTGACAAATCTCTGCACCTGTCGGCGATGTCAGTCACTAGTACCCCAGTTCGGAAGGGGTGGGTAACGTCGGATGCGGCGCGAGATACCCTGGACTCCGACCGACGATCGACGGACTGGCCCCGCTATCGAAAGAGATGGCCAGGGAAACCCGAGTCCACGGGGTTCTGTGAAGACTATACCGTCCATCGCGGACGATACCGCAAATCCCGAGACATGTGTGTAGGGAGACATAGCGGTAGTGACGACACTGGTACCGCCGGGAAGTACGATCCGTCGGTATTGCACCCCGTTGCGTACGCGAGTCGGATGGTCGTCCGGCCGAACGTAAGGACTCGACGGGCACGCGCGGTTGTCGATCACTGATATGAGACGGGCTGTCTAAGTACTGCCCAAATTGATGGGGAGGTTGTACCTTTGAGGGTACAGGCAGACCATCAACCATTGATGTTCTTGGCGACCTCCTGTAAGCTCAACGCGCGCTTGATGCGTTGGCCGTTGTTGCTTCAGCCCTACACCTTTACGGTGGAATACATTCCCGGTAAGGAGAATGTTGGGGCTGACTTTCTGTCTAGGCATCCAGTCCCAGAGGCAGAGGACGAGTTTGCTAGGAGTGAATATCCAGCAGGAGACAGTCGACGCGGTCAACTCTCTTAAGAGGGGGCCTATGTCATGGAACGGCTGAGAATTCACCTAGCAATACTCCCACAAGTCCAAGTCCCCTTTTTTCCCAGTAAGTCTAGATCTAGTCGAAGGGAGACAACCGAGGTATTAATGTACCCCACGCAAGGGCGATTGGTGGCCCTTGTCTTCTAGACTGTTCGTGTGAGACAAGCTCAACCCAACCAGTTCCGCTAACGCATGTGCAAGAACCGTCTCAGAACAAAGAGAGGCTCAGTTGAGATCCGGCCGTGGGAGCAAGACGTTGTGTTTGAACGACTGTGTTAATTCGTAAATGGGAAAGAGGAAGCCAGTGTCTTGCTGTTTATCAAAGAAAACTGACAGAACGTCCAGTGTTGGGACGGGAGCTCCTCAATTCTGAATACACAGTTTGTCGTAAGGTACGTGAAACATATTTAGATAAATAATGTGTGTCGTTACCGCGTTGAACCGAAGTTGTTCGACCACATGTCCCGCCCGGCGCACAAAGGTCAGTCAGGGGTGAACCTGTGGGCTTGTGTTTTAACTTAACACTGCAGGCTTGTTGAACACGATGGATTGTAGGCCTGTTTTTGCGTTACCATTGTACAAGTACGGGAATGCGTGTTATTGCCGCTACAAGTAGTTATAGACATTTAGGACAGGCCCAATAGTGTTAGTAGTCCGTGTTCACTCCTGGGCGGCCTTAGAACTCTAACGTAGTCGACACAAACGGACGTGGGCGAAGGCGTTGTAGAACATAGGTCGAGTGAGGTATCAGGGAACTCGGCCGAACTAGACGAAACCCATGCGATGGTCGCCGGACATGTCGAAGGTCATTCGAAGGACATTGCGGGTGTCTAAGTTCGAATTCTTTGGTGTGGCGACCACTGGCTTTGCTGAGCTTCCCTCTTACTCTTTATTTTATTGGTTGCCGTAACGGAACACCATCTTGATAGGCAGTTGGTTCCCGAGAGGTTGACACTGGAGAAACTGGGGAATGCGACAGAGCTGGTCACAGCCAGCTGAACACCGGTCCAAATGCTCTGACCTTAACTAGGGGAGGAGGGAACGGGATGTGGACCTCCGCTACAGGGGGATTTCCCTGTATAATCTATTACATTCCTGGATCAGAGCTAGAGCTCCGGGAAACCTGTTGTATAGTAGGTAATCATAAAATCGAACCAGGGAGAGGGGGGCTACCTCCGAGGGAGGGGAATTCGGTGGTCACCGGCTCTCCTTCAGGGCCATTCTGTCTCTAGGTACCTTTAACCTACTAACCTGGTATATTGTGTCCTTAGAAGTTTTTTTTAGGACAGCAGGATTTCGCCGACACCATGACCAGATACACAGCCCTACCTTGGGCGGGTTCGAGACGGAGGACGGTTCAGCCAGCACTTGTTAGGACACAGACCTAGTTCAGTTTTGGCAGTGGATCCTGGTCTGTGAGGCTGCCGGCCGGGTCATGACGACACCGGCCTATACTGAGTACACATAGGTAACGTGTACCTCTGGGGGTAAGTCTGTGTCACGAGATTCACACATGGTGTTATCTTTGGCAGGTTCTACTTTCGGAGAGACTTACGTGACGGGACCAGAGGAAGATGACTTGGTGAAGGCTGCTCAATGGCTGGCTTACCTATGTGACGTGACGTGAGGCTTCTACACCACACCACGTGCCGGGAAGTCACGACGCCACAATCCAGTCCCGTATAAACCGCTAAATGATCTTCAGTCAGTCCACCAAGTATTATGATGGCTACACACGGGCGAGTATCGTGTCCTTTTGTCTGTGAACAGTTTTGACATTGTGACCCACTAGCCAAACGGGTAGAGAAGAACTACATTACCCTTTATTTCATGATGGCCTGATGTTCCGGGAACAGTCTACCATGTAGGAATATGAACATTTGTGACATTCCTTACCGGGGCACGCGCTACCAGTACTGACTTTGAGTGACAGAGTCAACTTGAACTGTGCCAACTTTCTGTGCTTATAGGCCCAGTTATACCCATCCTGATCCCATAAGAGACCACCATCTGTTTCCAGAACTTTGACATTGTTAAATGTGTGTTAAATGTTATGGTGGCTTCTTAGGAATGTTGTCTAGCACAGGCCTTACCAGTGAAGCTTGAAGGACAGGCCTTCAGAACTTCTACCGGGATGTTAGTCCAGAGTCATCACGTACCACCGCAACTTGGAGTCAACACATTGACGTGCTAGTCAGTCCAGTTGAGACTACCCCTCGGCAGAGACATTCCACGCTACGTGTGCAGATGAGTGACCTCTTTAACCTTGTGGTATCGTACCCAGTGTACAGTGATGAGTGAGACGGCCTGAGACTAATCCAGATAGCCATTTCTTCTATCTCCTGGCGATGGCCAGAATTCTCTCATGAACATTCCCCTTGTTGATAATCCTCTTGTACATTATATCATCTAGTCATTATGTGTAGACACCAGAGTCGTGTCATCTGTTCTGGATGAGAGGTGAAAAAGGTATTGTCCAGTGGTTGATAGTGAGAGAGACAGGAATCCAAGGGCTGGTGGGGTCTGTAGACTGAGATTTATTGTATTCCCAGAGTGCATCTATCCCGTTATTAAGATGTAATAGTATGTTTCCCTCACCCCAGGAAATACTACGACACTTAAGCAAGTCGAAAGGAGGTCGATAGGACGTACAGGGGAGATGTGCCAACATTAGTTTCGGTCATGAGTAGTATAGTAGGGTGTCTATGAGGTCGCCTACTAGATGAGGAGGTGAGCCATGTAAGGATCCAGTCATATCATCAACACGTGATGTTCATAGCTACTTCGTTGAAGCTCAACGCACGGTGGATGTGATGGTCGGTGTGCGACAGCCGTACAACTTCACAGTGGAATTCATCCCGGGTAAGGAGAATGTAAGAGCGGATTTCCTATCTAGACATCCAACTCCAGAGGAAGAGGAATAGGGTAGGGAATCATTGGAATCAAAACTACAGTGAAGAAGAGTCGACGCGGTCTACTCTCTTAAGAGGGGCCTATGTCACGGGAATACTGTGAGTTTAATGATTCCCTGATAAACTCGAATAGTAAGATTAATGACAATGTAGGAGAAGGGTTAACAGTCGAGTATTCATTCTGAGATGAGGACGAATTAAAGAGCAGTGACCGACTGGTATAAAAATAGGATATTGTGAGGAGTCATTGACCAGTGATGTTAACGGACAGAACAACAGGGAGACTTCGAGAACGGGAAAATGAACGGAGAAGGCGATCAACGGGTTCGGACGCTTTGAAGTATTAGCGTAAGGGGAACCCGGGGAAACAGTGTAAGAACGGAACGAAACGAGCAACTAATCACTACGTGATTTCACCGCCTTTTGATGTGCAGGATACGTCAAGGGACGAGTGTTGAGGTATGAACATCAAACAATAACGGAGGATGGGCCACTCGATATAAATAGTAGAAATTGGGTTTTCTGTTTTAGTGTGTGTTCCAAACTGGACAGAGATATCTATTAATCCCAGGTGTGGAAAAGAAATTATAGTCCCGTATTGTTTAAGGCAATGGTATAATAGTGCCGATTTGATTAATTATTAATTTCGATTCCGGGATGATAATAGAAGATATAAGGTAAACTAATCTTAGCGTAATAGTAGCATAGGGATATAGGTGTTTGTTCTTGACCTGTGGCATTGCATTCGTTTATCTAATCGTGTAAACTTTAGTGCACTCATAAATCGTATGTCCGTATGTTTTTCGGAGGCTTCTCAGTATGGCTAGAGAAGGACTCTCACATAAGAAAATAATATGAAGCAGACTCATATCACCGGATTACCTATCTCTACCACAGGTTCCAATCCCCCTATTGAAATCAGAGAAGAAATGAAGGTTATTTCACTTGAGCAAATAAAGTACCTACTTAGAACCAACAAGAACATAGGCATGTTTTAATATGAAGAAGTGATAACGTAATGTCAAATACAGAACACTGTATGCTCAAACGAATATACAACTAAAGCCCTTAAAAGGAAAAGACGTTAACCTGTGGCAAGCAGGGATACTTAAAACTGCATGCAATTGCACTGTGCAGAAACATTAAACTTTATTAACAAGAGACATTGTGTAGAACATTTATAGTAACTCTAGACAATGTTGGATAGTGGCGGTGTGTATTCAGAGGTGGACTATAATACTTTATAAAAACGGGAAATATATGGATTTCAGTGACTTACCAAATCTGATTATTTTCTGGTGATAAGACATTGAACAGTTTTTTTTTTTTTTTGGTTTTTTTTTCAAGAATTGGATTAAGTCCAGACTCAAGCAGGAGGAGATCATCCAGGGTGAGATCACTCCATTTCTAAGTGTGCTGTCCTGTGTTTTAGCCGACAGAAGAGGCGAGAAAATCTACGGCACATACGAAGTTAAAAGTCCTATCTTGCATTCACACTAGTAGACAATACCAACTACATATACACAGTCCATCCATACACCAGACATAGTTTTATTTAATAAATATTTTATTAATTGTTGAAGGAAACTGTTGTCGGAGTATGTGATGAAGGAATAATAGAGAGAGAGAAAAAGGAATAGATATATGGAAGGTAAGACAGTAGGGAGGAGTGTAGACAGAAGTCAGTCAAGAATCCCAAAGAAGAAGAAGTAATAAGGTGTGCTTGTTCATTCCACGTTCCTCCCGGGACGACAAGCGACATTAATATAGTGCTTAGTCTCTCCGGAAGTAAGTTCTATAGGACTAACCCCATGGTTACACCACATCAACTTACCATCTTCTGTGAAGGAGCATGACTAGCGTAATATTTATTACAATGTGCTTACCTTCAATATAGTTGTATATCTTCTTCAAACATAACGACAGCAGATTTCAGACTCTAGACTTGGTTTCGGGTTTCCAAGTTCGCTAGCTGATTATAGGCTGGTACTTCTTTCTTTTCCTCTCGATTTTATAATCTTTGAGTTTGTAGATGCTACCATGCCGCCGGTGGGTCGTCTTCTGTTTTAAGATGCGTCTTAAAACTTTGTTCTCAAAGGTTTGTAACAAGGCTTCGTCTCCTTTCGTTGTACTCCAGGTTTCAGAGCCATACAGCACAACTGGTCTGATCAGTGTTTTGTATATTGTGATTTTGGTGTTACGAGATAGCGCCTTTGATTTTAGTAGATGTTGTAGTGCATAGTATATCTTATTTCCAGAGTTGATTCTAGTTTGTATTTCTTCCCTTATGATGTTGGAGCAGTTGAAGATTGTACCCAGGTATATATATATATAATATTCATGTATGTAATAAATGATATGCATGCAAGTAATAAATGATATATATGCAAGTAATAAATGAGTAATAAATACAAGATAATAAAACCAGTAACCAACTAGATTGAATGTTTTCTCACACACTACCCTTCTGCCGGTCTGCACGTTGTTTTTAAATCCGCTCCTACCACGCTTTAAGCAATGACGTCATGATCAATGGCGAAGCTCTGTTTAGACTATTTTTAGAATGTCGTTGTCCGCTTTAGGAATCCGTGCTTTTTTCCAACTTGGGGTGATGCACACTTAATCCCTTTGTTTTAATTGTCGGCACTAATTCCTTCCTTCTTCCAATTTGAATTTGAGTATGATGGTGGTGGATGTTGGCGCTTGTTGTAAACTGGAGGGGCAGTGTGGGGAAGTTTAAACAGCGATGTGGCGGCTGAAAGAGGTATATCACAATGTTCCTAATTTATTCATTTACATTCCAAGATTCTCTGCCATACAGCAAAACAGGTACAACCGCATCTACTAATTGTTGCAGATCCTGCTCATTGTCAGCAATAAATACTGTATCATTTGCATATCTAATGTTATTGATGTTTCGTCCCCTATGATGATTCCATTTATATCTTCTACATTTCACTGTATAGGGAAAAAAGATCTGGAGACATTACATATCCCTGTCTCATACCTCTCTTAATAGGCTGATATTGACCCACTTTAGTGGGTTTCGTGGCAGCAGAAGTCAAGTCTGTCGAAAACCCTCCGTGGTGTTCTCCAATGGGAAGTGGTTAAGCCGTCAGCCTCGCGAAAGTCGTGGGTTCCATTCCGGACATCGTTATTCGGTTCAAGAGTGCAGTTCCTCCAGTGGCTCCTGTAGGTCGTTGCTACGGAGCTTCCTGTGGTATCTGCCATGGGTATGCCACTCAGACTTGGAGAATCAGTTATTATCTGAGGGCTGCTTGAGTTTTACATAATTACTTTCTCGTGCAACTCCGTGAACTGAATGTTTAACATGAATTCTTTCTCTTAAGCTCGTTTACTTCTGGCTGCACATTGATGATTTCATATCATTTAGTGGCGCTGCTAACATCTCACCATGATGGTTGGCCACATACACAGGTTATCTTTTGTTTCTGTTATCAACTCAGCTATGACGGACATAACGCAACTATTTACAACTCAACTCAGACGACGCTTCTTTGAAATTCTATTTGTCTATGAACATGACACAATTTATTTATACGATCATAATTGTCTGACTAAACTAACTAACACTTATACAATAACCTAACTAATTAAACTTTATTCAATTATATATAAATATTTAAATCAAGATTATAATATATAATTAATCTTGGGTTGTCTGTTATCTTTTACTATAACTTGAAATTTGCAAAAATAAGAATCTATAAGTATTTTGGTTCAAGTAATGAACACACGTGAATATAATTTTCCAACAAACTAATAAGTAACGTTTATTGTATAACAATATGAAACATCGCAGTATTATACATAATCTGCTTCTCAATTTGAAAGCTTGTAGAACAAAAGTTAGTTCCACATATATGCTATAATATTATTCAAACAATTTAGCACTTTGTCGGGTAGTAGCGTCGATGGTGACTATAATGACTTGACTGGCGATCAACTTCATCTGCCAACATTCAAAATCAATTGCCAAAATCACTCGTTTCAGGTCTGCAAGAAATTTCCTAGTCAACCAAAGCAGGTTTAAACTTCCCCACCACCCATGTCTTATCAAACTTGATGTATGATACTGCAAGCCAATGTTTACATGGTGGACAGTATGGTATGCGTTGCTATTCCTATTCAACTCTGGCCCTTATTGACTATGCTCATAATCATTTAATATAGTTGCAGCGAGTAAAGTTTAAGACACATCCATAGCAACCATCGCTCCTGTCGGACTCGAGAAAAAACAATTATACTCAAAGATGTGGCTGCTTTCATTATACCTTCATTACCAAACATTATGTTGTTCTTATTATTTTCATATTTTACAAGACGAATACCACGTTATGGATAGACCAGAACTGGCCATTATTCTGCGCCTCAGAACAGGACACAATAGATTACGCAACCACATGTATACATAATTCAAGATTGGTGACTCAGCCAAGTGCACATGTGGTTTAGCGTCGCAGACAGCAGAGCACATACTCCAGGACTGCCCAAACTACAACATATCCAGGCGAACCTTCTGGAATAGAGAGACACCAGTGGAAGATAAACTCTATGGACAGCTGAGTGAACTAAAAAAGACTGTTAGATTCATACAAGAGACAACATTGCAGTAATAGACATATTTCAAGCGAACGAAAGAAGAAGAAGAATATTTTATAATTATTATTTATCCAATACAATCTATATTGCAATTCAGTATATATAAACAATCAAACAATGAAATAATCAATGAAACAATATTATATTATCCATCTTATGAACTCCATTGCCTAAAAACCAGAGATGGCAAAATCATAATAGAAAAAGATGAGATTTTACATGCCTGGTCAGATTATGTGAAAGACCTTTACAATGATACAAGAGAAGAACAATATGATCATCGGAATAATAATGAAAGACTATCAATTTTGAAGAAGAAGGTTCAGAATGGTCTTAACTATATGAAAACTGGCAAGACCCCGGGTACAGATAACATCACACTAGAAATGATCAATGCCGTAGAAGAATATGGAATAGACCAAGTCAACAGACGCAATATACTATACTGGAGATATACCTCCTGAATTATGTAATTCTATATTTATTGCAATCTCGAAGAAATCAGGAGCCTTTGAATGCGATCAGTATCGAACAATTAGTATAATAAGCCACATCATGAAGATTCTGCTGAGAATTATCATGCAAAGAGTTAGGAATAAAATACAACCCGAAATAGGAGAACAATGTGGGTTTGTAGAAGGCAAGGACGTAGTAAATGCTGTGTATATATACTGAGAACAATAATTGATCGTTCTATAGAAGCAAACAAAGATCTATATCTTTGCTTTATTGACTACACAAAGGCTTTCGATATAGTGAGACATATCGACATGATAAGGATGCTTGAAGATCTACAAATTGATGGAAAAGATTAGACTTGTAATAAAAAGAATTTGTTGGAAACAACAAGCTGCCATCAGAATTTATAACGATGTAGATCACTATCAGCCTATTAAAACAGGTGTGAGAAAAGGGATGTGTAATGTCTCCAGATCTTTTTTCCCTGTACAGTGAAAATATTTTCAGAAAAATAGAAGATTTGGAAGGAATCACCACTGGGGGACGATACATCAATAACATTAGATATGTAGATGACACAGACTTGATTGCAGACAATGAACAGAACCTGCAAAGTTTAGTAGAAGCGGTTGTTGCACACAGTGAACAACTAGGGTTATAACTGAATATTAAGAAGACACAGATTATGGTCGTCACTGGGAAGAAGGAAATACCACAATGTAATATACGAATAAACGGGCATATTCTTAAGCAAGTGAATCGATACTGTTACCTCGGCACAGTCATAACATCTGATGGGAGATGCCTTGAAGAGATTAGAAGAAGAATTGCCATTGTGAAGGTAGCCTTTTGCAAGATGAAAAACATAATGACCAATAAAAAGATATCAATTGAAGCGAGAAAAAGAGTGTTGAAGTGCTACACAGAACCTATAGTTTTGTATGGATGTGAAGCGTGGACAATAAGCAGTCAAGCTGAAAAACAGCTGATGGCTGTGGAAATGTGGTTTCTGAGGAAAATGCAAAGATTACCATGGACAGACAGAAAAACCAATGAACAAGTCCTTCGAGAAACAAATAAAGATCGTAAACTGATTAGAGTCATTAGGTGTAGACAGTCTAAAAATTGTGGGCACGTTTTGAGAACAAATGACTTGGAGAACTTGATAACGACTGTTAAGATCGAAGGGAAGAGACCAAGGGGAAGACCTAGGGGCAAGTACCTGGATGGCTTCGCCACGTGTCATGGTCGAGACAGGAACACGGAGCTGATGTACGACTCTGGTGATCGAGTGAGATGGCAGAACATAACCACGCGCGCTTATCGGCATGGCACATGATGGATGGATGGATGGATGGATGGATTCCTTTTAATTTAATAAATCACAATGTCATGACATGAATTCTACTAATTCGTTCAGATATAATCAATCAATGCAAAATGATGGTGTCGTAGTATTTCTTGGGGTGAGGGAAGCATACTATTACATCTTAATAACGGGATAGATGCACTCTGGGAATACAATAAATCTCAGTCTACAGACCCCACCAGCCCTTGGATTCCTGTCTCTCTCACTATCAACCGCTGGACAATACCTTTTTCACTTCTCATCCAGAACAGATGACACGACTCTGGTGTCTACACATAATGACTATATGATATAATGTACAAGAGGAATGTTCAGGAGAGAATCCTGGACTATATGATATAATGTACAAGGGGAGTGTTCATGAGAGAATCCTGGCCACCGCCAGGCGATAGAAGAAATGGCTATCTGGATTAGTCTCAGGCCGTCTCACTCATCACTGTACACTGGGTACGATACCACGAGGTTAAAGAGGTCACTCATCTGCACACGTAGCGTGGAATGTCTCTGCCGAGGTGTAGTCTCAATTGGAATGACTAGCACGTCAATGTGGTGACTCCAAGTTGCGGTGGTGCGTGATGACTCCGGACTAACATCCCTGTAGAAGTTCTGAAGGCCTGTCCTTCAAGCTTCACTGGTAAGGCCTGTGCTAGACAACGGTCCTAAAAAGCCACCATAACATTTAACACAATGTAACAATGTCAAAGTTCTGGAACCAGATGGTGGTCTCTAATGGGATCAGGCTGGGTATAACTGGGCCTATAAGCACAGAAAGTTGGCACAGTTCAAGTTGACTCTGTCATTCAAACGTCAGTACTGGTAGCACGTGACCCAGTAAGGAATGTAACAAGTGTTCCTATATGGTAGACTGTTCCCGGAACACCAGGCCATCATGAAATAAAGGGTAATGTAGTTCTTCTCTACCCGTTTGGCTAGTGGGTCACACTATCAAAACTGTTCACAGACAAGAGGACACGATACTCGCCGTGTGTAGCCATCATAATACTTGGTGGACTGACTGAAGATCATTTAGCGGTTTATACGGGACTGGATTGTGGCGTCGTGACTTCCCGGCACGTGGTGTGGTGTAGAAGCCTCACTTCACGTCACATAGGTAAGCCAGCCATTTAGCAGCCTTCACCAAGTCATCTTCCTCTTGTCCCGTCACGTAAGTCTCTCAGAAAGTAGAACCTGCCAAAGATAACACCATGTGTGAATATCGTGACACAGACTTACCCCCAGAGGTACACGTTACCTATGTGTACTCAGCATAGGCCGGTGTCGCCATGACCCGGCCGGCAGCCTCACAGACCAGGATCCACTGCCAAAACTGAACTAGGTCTGGGTCCTAACAAGTGCTGGCTGAACCGTCCTCCGTCTCGAACTCGCCCAAGGTAGGGCTGTGTATCTGGTCATGGTGTCGGCGAAATCCTTCTGTCCTAAAAAGACTTCTAAGGACACAATATACCAGGTTAGTAGGTTAAAGGTACCTAGAGACAGAATGGCCCTGAAGGAGAGCCGGTGACCACCGAATTCCCCTCCCTCGGAGGCAGCCCCCTCTCCCTGGTTCGATTTTAGGATTACCTACTATACACCAGGTCTCCTGGAGCTCTAGCTCTGATCCAGGAATGTAATAGATTATACAGGGAAATTCCCCTGTAGCGGAAGTCCACATCCCGTTCCCTCCTCCCCTAGTTAAGGTCAGAGCATTTGGAACGGTGTTCAGCTGGCTGTGACCAGCTCTGTCGCATTCCCCAGTTTCTCCAGTGTCAACCTCTCGGGAACCAACTGCCTATCAAGATGGTGTTCCGTTACGGCAACCAATAACATAAAGAGTAAGAGGAACACTCAGCAAAGCCAGTGGTCGCCACACCAAAGAATTCGAACTTAGACACCCGCAATGTCCTTCGAATGACCTTCGACACGTCCGGCGACCATCGCATGGGTTTCGTCTAGTTCGGCCGAGTTCCCTGATACCTCACTCGACCTATGTTCTACAACGCCTTCGCCCACGTCCGGTTGTGTCGACTACGTTAGAGTTCTAAGGCCGCCCAGGAGTGAACTCGGACTACTAACACTATTGGGCCTGTCCTAAATGTCTATAACTACTTGTAGCGGTAATAACACGCATTCACGTACTTGTACAATTGTAACGCAAAAACAGGCCTACAATCCATCGTGTTCAACTCGCCTGCAGTGTTAAGTTAAAACACAAGCCCACAGGTTCACCCCTGACTGACCTTTGTGCGCCGGGCGGGACATGTGGTCGAACAGCTTCGATTCAACGCGGTAGCGACACACATTATTTATCTAAATATGTTTCACGTACCTTACGACAAACTGTGTATTCAGAATTGAGGAGCTCCCGTCCCAACACTGGACGTTCTGTCGGTTTTCTTTGATAAACAGCAAGACACTGGCTTCCTCTCTCCCATTTACGAATTAACACAGTCGTTCAAACACAACGTCTTGCTCCCACGGCCGGATTTCAACTGAGCCTCTCTTTGTTCTGAGACGGTTCTTGCGCATGCGTTAGCGGAACTGGTTGGGTTGAGCTTTTCTCACACGAACAGCCTAGAAGACAAGGGCCACCAATCGCCCTTGCGTGGGGTACATTAATACCTCGGTTGTATCCCTTCGACTAGATCGGCTGTTCTACTGAAAAAGGGGAATTGGACTTTTGGGAGATTTGCTAGGTGAATTCTCAGCAGTTCCGTGACAGATGGTAATAATTGACATTGAGGATCTCTTTATTGATCTTTGTAATTTCTATTATATATAATTATTTATCTTAAATTTATCAATCAATCAATCAATCAATTATGTTAGTAATCATAACTAATTGTTTGAATATGTTATTGTTTAAACACACAATCAAATCATGCAAGCAGCAGATGCAAAGCATAACTCTATGAGTATACTATATGGTAAACTATTAAGTGATCGACTACTGTACATGGAATCCTGTAGCCGAGTATGTCTGTATGACAAGTTCCTCGGTAACACTTTCAGCCATTCGGCACTTATATCGGAGTTTGTCACTTGACTTTTATACTGTCAGTTGTCAAATTACAGATAGTCTGAAATTCGTAGGTTCCATTCTGGACATCGTTATTCGGTTAATGAGTGCAGTTTCCACGAAGGCTACTGGGGGGGGGGGGGGTCGTTGCTGCGGAGCTTCCTGCGGTATCTGCCATGGGTATGCCACTCAGACTTGGCGAATCAGTTATTATCTGAGGGCTACTTGAGTTTTACATAATTACTTTCTCGCCCAACTCCGTGAACTTTATGTTTAACATGAATTCTTTCTCTTAAGCTCGTTTACTTCTTCTGGCTTCACATTGACGACTTTATATCATTGAGTTTCGCTGTTAACATCTCACCATGATGGTTGGCCACATACAGAGGTTACCTTTTGTTTCTGTATCAACTCATCTATGACGGACAGAACGCAAATATTAACAACTCAACTCAGACGACGTTTTTTGCATATTATGTTCATTTAGGAGCATGACACAAATTATTTATACGATCACAATTGTCTGACAAAACTAACACTTATACAATAACACTCTAATAATCAAGTAGCGGCACAATCTATGGCCATCGCTACTTGCAACAGGACTAGGTCCACACTGGACCGTGGCTCACCCCCGAATTATCATCAAGGGGACGTTTCGTCATTTCACGGAGCGACCTGGACGCTTTTCTCGCTCTTGTGACCAACGCTCATAGGCCGGTCACTTTGCACGGTCTCGTCGTACAAACTGAACTTTTCTTTCTGAACAATGCCTTGACCTATAACATTATAACACCCGGTCATGGCGGAAAGAGGCCGAGCCATATGGGATAAAACCCGTTGCAGTTTCAGGATTCTTTTACCATTAAAATTCACCATATCCGTGCTATTTCATCAACGTAGCCGACATTCCATCTTGTTCCATGAAATATTCATCTCATCCGTGCTATTTCATTGAGAAAGAAAAAAATATGTGACATTCCATCTTGTTCCATTGAAAATACACATTATCCATGCTATTTCACAGAGGCAGGCAAAATAAGCGACATTCCATCTTGTTCCATGGAAAATTCACCTTATCTGTACTATTTCATACTGCCTGAGATTGTTTCAGCTTGGCGTTCTTCCTCTGAAATATCTCTACTTTGCATCATCCTTTATTGTCAGGACTTGGTTATTCCTATATGCCGGTTATATTGTTTCCTTCTTTGTCTTCGATGTTACAGCTTTAGTAAATGTAAATGTTAAAAGGGCATTTATTTATTCATTTTCAATGTTAATGTTGCCTTGCATTCTCTTCTTTGTCTTCGTTTGACATGGTTGCGTAATTTAATGTACAGCCAACATCATCATCATCATCATCATCATCATCATCATCATCATCATCACCATCACCACCATCAAGAATATTCAGGGATTTCCGGTGCAGAAATGTTCCCCCATTAGTCTTTCGAAATGTTTCTTTAGCATAAGCTCTGTTGCGTCATGTTTAAATTACTTGTCACAGTTTGGACCCATCTTCTTTGTGATCTTCCCCTTGTCCATTTCTTTGGTTTACTTCCATCTATATTTATCTTTTCCAAACATGAGACGTTGAAGAGAGCTGCCAACTTAACTACACGAGACCGAGTAAGAAATGATGTTATCAGACAGACAGTGGGATCAACACCTTGTGCCACATTTATTGAAAGACAGAAGATCAAATGGTTTGGCCATCTCGTTAGAATGCAACACTATCAACTACCAGCACTGGCCCTACATCAAAGAACATCTGCTACGAGAACATGAGAATGCGCGAGAAGAAAATGAATTTGACAACATCAAAGACATTCTACAATCACACGGAATGACACTATACAGTACTACCCATTGGGCGCTGGAACGCCAGGTATTCCTCCTCGCGACGTTTGACGGCAAAAGTAGAAGATGATGATGATGATGATGGTGATGGTGATGGTGATGATGATGATGATGATGATGATGATGATGATGATGATGATGATGATGAGTGTCTGTTACATGGCCACAATATTTTATTGTCCTCAGTTGTATTTTAGGTCATAATCAACATTCTTCAATGCTGAGCTCTTTGTGGATATGTTTGTTCCATCGTGTGTCTTGTTGTTGTTATTGCTGTTGTTGTTGCTGCGGCAGTTATTATTGTTGCTGTTGTTGTGCTGTTTGTGTTGATGTTGTCGTTGTTGTTGATGTTGATTTTGTTGTTGTTATTGTTGTTGAAGTTTTTACTGCTCATGATGTTGTTGTTGCTGATGTTGGTGTTTATGGTGGTATTGCGATAATTTTTGTTGATGTTACTCAACCGCTGTTTTACTGCTCTTGGTGTTGATAATGCTGTTGTTGTTATTGTCTTCTTTGGTGTCGGTTAACCTGTGGTTGTCGCTATTTCTTTCTAACCACTGCGCCACCGTGGCTCCTCTGTAGGACATAACTAGCGATTGTACCAATTCTGAAAATATTCGCCTCACTTCGTGTGTTTTCATTATCATTAAGTGAATTAAGATGCACTGTTTGTCAAGCTTGAGGCTCAGTACATTTGATTTCGACAAGCCTACGTTATCGGGTTTGTTGTCCCTGACCTTTGACTGTCCTCAGTCTACCTATAAGGCAGCCTTTGACTGTCCTCCATCTACCTATAAGGCAGCATGTGTGTGTGTGTGTGCCTCTTTGTCTGATCACTACCCTTTGACCTGTCCGACATGTAGGCCCTAGAAGTATAGGGTGTATTTTTAATGACTGTGGGTCTTTTGAAAATATTGTCGTTCCAAGTTTTGTATTTACCCTCTGTGAACTCATGCAACATAAAAGGCACACAAAACTTGGAACGGCAATAATTTCAACAACAACAACAACATCACAAACCACAGTCATTAAAAATACACCCTGTAGTTAGCTACCATCGGAATAGCTCTTGAGTTCATGGGAACACGCAAGCCCCTTTACCACATCAAGGTAGATGCGGGTTCATAAACTCTTAAGAACTCTGGTTCCCACATCAGTTAACAAAGAGATATTGCATAAACTGTCCTTCATCTTGGAAAATACTTTGTTTGCTTGGACAAACCAAGTATGCAATATAAAAATACTAGCTGACCCGGCCCGGCTTCGCCCAGTCCCTGGTGGGGAGCATCTCATTTAATTCATATAAGTAGTCATATAAGTTCTCGTTCCCGTTACCGACTGTCTGTCTGTCTGTCTGTCATTCTGTCTGTCTGTCTGTCTGTCTGTCTTTCTGTCTGTCTGTCTGTCTGACCCGGCCCGGCATCGCCCAACTCCTGGTGTGGAGCATCTCATTTAATTCATATAAGTAGTCATATAAGCTCCCGTTCCCGTTCCCGACTATCTATCTGTCTGTCTGTCTGTCTATATGTCTGTCTGTCTGTCTGTCTGATCCGGCCCGGCTTCGCCCAGTCCCTGATGGCGAGCATCTCATTTAATTCATATAAGTAGTCATATAAGTTCCCGTTCCCGACTGTCTGTCTGTCTGTCTGTCTGTCTGTCTGTCTGTCTGTCTGTCTGTCTGTCCGTCCCTCCCTCTCTGTCTGTCTGTCTGTCTAATCATTTATTGGTTGCAGTTAGAACAACCTTAGATAAACGAAGACCAACTTACAAAAAGCATTAGAAAGAGCACTTGAAAGATCTTTACATCTTCCCCAACAATTAACTTGGGTAAATGGAGCGGCGGCAGCAGCATCAGCAGAAGAAGGAAAAGGAGGAGTAGGAGCTGGGAGGAGGAAGAGGGAGGTGGAGGAGGGAGGAGTAGGAGGGATGAAGAGACAGGCGGAGAGAGGAGGAGGAGGGAAGATGAGGGAGGAGGAAGGAGGAGGAGGAGTAGGGAGGAATAGGAGGGAGGAGGAGGGATTAGGAGGAGGATAGAGGAGGAGGAGGTAGGAGAAGAGAGGAGGAGGGAGGAGGAAGGAGGAGGGAGGAGGAGGGATTAGGAGGAGGAGAGAGGAGGAGGAGGTAGGAGAAGGGAGGAGGAGGGAGGAGGAAGGAGGAGGAAGGATGAGGAGGCAGGAGGAGGAGGCAGGAGGAGGAGGAGGGTAGGAGAAAGAGGGAGGAGGAGGAAGGAGGAAGGAGAAGGAGGAGGAGGGAGAAGGAGGGAGGAGAAGAACACAGGGGGAGGAGGAGGAGGGAGGAGGAGGAGGGAGGAGGTGGAGGGAGGCGGAGGGAGGAGGAAGAGGGAGGAGAAGGAGGGGAAGGATGAGGAGGGAGGAGGAGGAAGAGGGAGGAGGAGGAGGAAGGAGGAGGAGGGAGGAGGAGGAGGGAGGTGGAGAGAGGAGGAGGGGGAGGAGGAGGGATGAGGGGGAAGACCTAAGAGGAGGAGGAGGGAGGAGGAGGGAGTAGGAGGAGAGAGGAGGAGAAGGGAGGAGGAAGGAAGAGGAGTGATTAGGAGGAGGCAGGAGGAGGGAGGAGGAAGAGGGAGAAGGAGGAGGGAGGAGGAGGAGGGATGTGGAGGGAGGAGGAGGGAGGAGGTAGAGGGAGGAGGAGGGAGGAGAAGAGGGGATGAGTAAGGAGGAGGAGAAGGGAGGAGTAGGGATGAGGAGGATGGAGGAGGAGAGGGAGGAGGAGGGGGAGGAGGGAGGAGAAGGGGGAGGAGGGAGGAGGAGGGATGAGGGGGAGGACGTAGAATTAGAAGGTGGGAGGAGAGAGGAGGAGAAGGGAGGAGGAAGGAAGAGGAGTGATTAGGAGGAGGAAGAGGGAGGAGGAGGAGGAAGGAGGAGGAGAAAGAGGGAGGAGGAGGAGGGAGAGGGAGGAGGGGGAGGTGAAGAGGGTAGGAGGAGGAGGGGAGAGGAGGAGGAGGATTTTAACGCATATGCCTGTAGACAACTGCAGCGAAAAGGTGGGTCTGTCTATCTATCTGACCCGGCGTGGTTTTGCCCAGCTCCTGGCGGGTAGCGTCTCATTAAATTCATACAACAAACAAAGTAACTTAACAGAATGTCCTTCCACACACCATCCATTATTTTTAATGAAAACTCTTTCTAATCACCTGCATGACTACAGTAACTTCTTAAGCATAAAAAGATGAGTTACAATGTTATGCATTGTGCATTATTTTTATGAAAGCTTTAACAATGCCTTAAAGATTGTATCATTATTTATTATAACTCATATGCCGGTACATAACTATGGACAAAGAGTTTATAAATCTTTGAAAACGATGCCACAATATGACTATAAGTTATACAGAAAAGTTATTAAAAGTTATGCCCCTTGAAATAACTTTTACAGAGTTAGGTCCCCTCGCTGTATAGAAATTATAATGAAAAATTGAAAATTAAATAATATTGGGTAAGCAGCCGATTACACACTTTAAAAATATGACAGTTGGCTGCGCTGGAATGAAAGGAAGACGTGTAGAAAATTTCATCTCAATCGGATGGGCCGTTCGCGAGCGCATAAAGGACATACGGGCGGAGATTGCCTTTTATATATAAGACTAGCTGACCCGGCCCGGCTTCGCCCAGGCCCTGGAGGGGATCTATCTATCTATCAGTCTGTCTGTCTGTCTGTCTGCTTGTTTATCTGTCTGTCTGGCTGACCCGGCCCGGCTTCACCCAGTCCCTGGTGGGGAGCATCTCATTTAATTCATATAAGTAGTCATATAAGCTCCCGTTCCCGACTATCTGTCTGTCTGTCTGTCTATCTGTCTGTCTGTCTAACCCGACCCGGCTTCACCCAGTCCCTGGTGGGGAGCATCTCATTTAATTCATATACGTAGTCATATAAGCTCCCGTTCCCGACTGTCTGTCTGCCTGTTTGTTTGTCTGTCTGTCTGTCTGGCTGAACGGGCCCGGCTTCACCCAGTCCCTGGTGGGGAGCATCTCATTTAATTCATATAAGTAGTCACATAAGCTCCCGTTCCCGACTATCTGTCTGTCTGTCTGCCTATCTGTCTGTCTGTCTGACCCGGCCCGGCTTCACCCAGTCCCTGGTGGGGAATACCTCATTTAATTCATATACGTAGTCATATAAGCTCCCGTTCCTGACTATCTGTCTGTCTGTCTGTCTGTCTGACCCGGCCCGGCTTCACCCAGTCCCTGGTGGGGAGCATCTCATTTAATTCATATACGTAGTCATATAAGCTCCCGTTCCTGACTGTCTGTCTGTCTGTCTGTCTGTCTGTCTGTCTATCTATCTATCTGTCTGTCTGTCTGTCTGTCTGAGCCGGCCCGGCTTCACCTAGTCCCTGGTGGGGAGCATCTCATTTAATTCATATAAGTAGTCAAATAAGCTCCAGTTCCCGACTATCTGTCTGTCTGTCTATCTATCTGACCCAGCGTGGTTTCGCCCAGCTCCTGGCGCACAGTAACTTAAAAGAATGTCCTTCTACACACCATCCATTATTTTTAATGAAAACTATTTTAAATCACATACATGACTGTAGATAACTTCTTTAAGTATAAAAAGATGGGTTACAATGTTATGCATTATGCATTATTTTTATGAAAACTTTGAAAATGCCTTAAAGATTATATCATTATTTATTATAACTTATATGCCTGTAAATAACTATAGAGAAAAAGTTTAACAATAGTGCAAGTAAGTCCAACAATATGACTATAAAGTATATAGAAATGTTATTAAAAGTTATGCCCCTTGAAATAACTTTTCTAGAGTGAAGTCCCCCTGCTATATAGAAATTATATAATGAAAAATGAAATATTAAATGTTATTAAGTAAGTAGCCGATTTTACACTAAGAAACTATTACAGTCGGTTGCACAGGAATGAAAGGAAGACGTGTAGAAAATTTCATCTCAATCGGATGTACCGTTATCGAACGCATCCAATACATAGCCAAACACACACATACAGTCTGTTTTATAGATATAGACTTATATTGACCTTTACTGATATGGCTGCTAGTGTATTAATGGTATTATGATGATGATGAGATGCGATGAGGTGAGATAACAACTATATTGATAACCTCTGAACGAAAACAGTCATGTGTACTGCCATTTATGTAGGTTAAGTATGTCAAGTTACACTTTTCAATGACATGATAATGTACAGTTAATATGCGCCGGGTACTATATAATACATAGTGGAGTTTATCTTTCACAACACTAAGGAAATCTATCAGGTGAGAGACTCACTTTTAATGGTGCATATATCACACAGGATTATTTCAATTTACGTTAGTCGTTGTTTGTTTGTTGCAAAGTCAGGACTTAGATATGACTGAGCTACCGTAAGGCGGTATTGCCTGTTTTCTGTTAGCGCCGAATGTTGGGCGTTGATCACGGCTTCAAGTGGAGGAGTGCAATTGGAAGGGTAAAAACCTTACCCTAGTGCGAGGAAATGTAACCTAAAGGCTAAATGTCATGGCAAGGCAGATCAGGCCCTAAGTCTTGGTCGGTAACTGGTATAGGATCGAAGCTCCGACAGGCGGACAGTTAGATAATTGCTTTGCTGACCTAGCAGCTTCTGCAGCTTATCCTGTTCCAGACGTATTGATGTTATCTTTCCTCTGGAGTAAACTAGGCAGGCTGAAAGAGGATCAATACTGCGTGGGCAACGCAGTTTCTAAATCCAACCCAAGTTTTGTGTTATAGAGAGGTATTACTCCATTTTACAAACTATCGTCTATCAAGAAGCCACTCAATCACATTTTTTTATATCTATATATGACATATATGAAATATATTACTGAAGTTAAATGTAGAATATGTCTCCCGACCGATGAAGCCGGACTGTTCCGGTGTGTCGGCCTGCCTAGGCTACCATCTTCTGTGTGTAGTATCTTGTCCACCCAATTCGGAATATGTTCCGAAATCCTGCAATGTAACTGTCGCTCAGTTCTGCCTATGTAGATGGCCTCGCATCTGCATGTAAATTGGTATTTCCGAGGAGATGACGTAATGCAACGAACGTCTCCGGGACCGGCTCACCACAGCAGTCGAGCGAACATTCTGTGTTGCAGCTCTAGTCATCAGGTACAGAAACACACCGATCCCAGTCCCAGCAGTAAAAGAACCTGTAACTTTGTACGCCAAATCAAATTGTATTTACCAATTTACATGCAGATGTGAGGCCACCTACATAGGCAGAACTGAGCGACAGTTACATTGCAGGATTTCGAAACATATTCCGAATTGGGTGGACAAGATACTACACACAGAAGATGGTAGCCTAGGCAGGCCGACACACGGAATACTCCGGCTTCATCGGTCGGGAGACATGTGCTCGAGAGCGGTCACATGGTTGAAAAAGACAGTGCCTTCCGTGTGCTGTTCAACACACAAAGTAGTCGATTGTTAAAGTTTGCTGAAGCTGTAATAATCAACCTTCGTAAGCCGTCCTTGTGCAAGCAGAAAGACATGTTAGTCAGTTTAAAATTACCGTGGTAGACAATCGACATTACTGTGCGAACATGTGTATATTTCAGTTTGAAGGATTTATCTAATTAATTCACGTAAGTTGTGTGATTTCCGCAGTATGTACCTGACGAGATGCAGCGAAATATGCCAGGCAATAAATCGTGCAATCTATTGTTTGTGTCTTCGTTATTCAAATTCATCACGGGAAAACATTGTTTTGAAATGTAGAATAGCCTGATATAGCCTGATCAAAGGCAGTGTTTCACAAGATGAAAAATATCCTCTGAAATTTATCTTTCTCTATCAGGGTGAGGATAATAATTCTTAAGAGCTATATTAAAATAATCCTGATGTACGGAAGGGAATCGTGGACAATTAGCAAACAAGTGATGCATGATGTGGAAGCTGCAGATATGTGGTTTTATTCAAGATTGATGAGAATTCCGCAGACGGATAGAAAGACGTCTTGAAAGTGGTTAATTCACAAAAAGAACTGATTACTCAAATCAGAAGAAGACAGTCCACATGTTGTGGGTATCAATTGAGAAAGGCTCTCCCGAAATGTCTCCACATTGCCGTGGTGGGGGAGCTTGCGTGTCCCATCGACCCCATGAGCTTGCCGATGGATGAAAACTACATATCGGACAGCTTATGGGATAGGGGCCAGACTAAGAGGGACACAACCTGCTGCTCTGCAGGTAGACTGAGGATAGCAGTCAAAAGTTTAAATCAGGCGCACGAAGGCAGAAGTTCTTGGTCCGGACATACTCTAAGGCTCTCTGTCGAGGGTTGAGGCTGAACGCCGCTAAGCCATAAACCCTCGGATGTGAGAGCAGGGCCGATACCACCTATCGAAAAATAGAAGTGAAATACTGAGCACGCTACAATGCCCAGTTCTGATACTTGTTCGAAGGCTCTCAGCTGGGGGATATGAGGGATTCCCGGATGAGAGGGCCTGGCCGTTTCTCGTTCACTGTTGCACGGAGGTAAGGTGCTGAGCCGGCAGCACATGTAGCCTACCTCGTGAGCGAGTACAAAAAGGCAGAAAAGTGCCCCAGTCGAATGAAATGGTTACGAAAACTGTCTGTATCTAACTCATAGAGAGTGAAGACAAAAGTGGAAAAAAGTCTCAATAACACGAAATGGAACGCACGGCTAGCGAATCAATTGCGTGGCCCGAAGTCAAAAGCAAAATCTTACCGAGTGGATGTCGCCCGCAGTCTGACCGTTCCTGGTGTGTGCTTGAGCAACCAGTGGCAAGCGAGATGCCCAACACATGGAAGTGAGGAACTAAAGCAGCCATGAGCAGGACGTGGCAACTCCTTGGGTGTGCCCAGTCTCAGAGCAACATGTGCCAGCTCTGCAATTATGGAAGCCTCCTTGGATAGCAGGGAACGCCCATGGTCCGCCCTTGCCTTCCCTTGAGGGCTGACCGTGATGTCGATGGTTTCTATATTGACCAGCTGAGATGTGGGCGACATCACAACAATAAGTCTAACGTGCCTCGAAACCCGAGGAAGGTTAACCTCATTAAAAATGCCCGCTGAAGCCGGAAGTGCCGTCCTACGGGTGGCAAACTAAAAATTGGCACTACGCATTTACGTCCGAGTGAAATGTCTCGTCCGAATGTCTCTCGTGCTAGGAACAGCTCTAACTGCCTAGTTTCCGAATGCCGCTCTTGTTCGGAACAGCTCTGACTAGGTAGTTTTCCGAATGTCCGCCGTGCCTGGAAGAGCTCTGACTGGCACAAGCACATGTCCGAAAACTCAGTGGATACCGTCTGCAGACCTGTCTGGTTTGTGCGGGAACAGCCCGGGGCGAACGAAATGCCCAATATATTGAAGTGAGAAATTAAAGCAGCCATGAGCAGGACGTGACGATTCCCTCGGTGAGCCCAGCACCAGAGCGTTATGTGTCTGCTCTGCAATTATGGAAGCCACCCAGGATGGCGGAAAATGCTATGGATTGTCCCTGCCTTCATTTGAGGGATGACCGTGCAGTCTTCGAATGTTCCAACTTGACCAGGTGGGAGGTGGACGGTACCACAAAAGTGAGAGTCTCCCAGGATTGCTAACCTGGTCAAAAATGCACGCTAAAAGTCGAATGTGTTGGCCTGAGGGTTTCGACCCAAGGGTGCCTAACTAGACACACCGCAATCACATCTGAAAAAACACTCCGGATGAACGCAAAGAAGAATAAGAATTGAGAAAGGGAAAGCTGAAGTATGTCGTCGCAACGGGAAGGCTGGAGAGGAAGACAGACAGGATGAGAGGGTTTGACATCAAGGCATGGAAGAAGATTGGTATCAGAATTTATTCGCAGAACAAAGAACAGAAGGGTGTATGTGGGCAGGCGTGATCACCAACGCCACACGGCCTGGACTATAAGACAGACAGACAGACAGACAGACAGACAGACAGGCAGGCAGATAGATAGATAGATAGATAGATAGATAGATAGATAGATAGATAGATAGATAGATAGATAGATAGATGGATGGATGGATGGATGGATGGATGGATGGATGGATGGATGGATGGATGGATGGATGGATGGATAGATAGATAGATAGATAGATAGATAGATAGATAGATAGATAGATAGATAGATAGATAGATACAATTGCCGTGGAGGTGGGCGCAAGAGGTCGTAATCCACCCCGTGAATGGCGTGTTAAAACAGGTGGGCATCAAAGGATTAGCGAGAGCTCGGGCAACACATTGGTGAGTCCGCCAGAAAAGCCTCGTGCTCGCTGTGGAATAGCCGAAACATTGAATGTTACAAGTCTTGACGGTAATATGGTTAAAGCTTATTTCTGTAAATGTAGGGCAACAAACATCGGAACAAATCTCTCAAATAAAAACTGGAACTTACACTATCTTGTGTCGACTCTATAGTCTTCCCACAGAACTATGCGGTGGGGTAAATCGCCGGGCGGTAGCATTCGTCAAATCATGCAAATGTCGGCCGAAGTCCAACCTCCATACCAGGGTGGTGGTCGTCTTATGAAAGCCGCACTCCGCAGCAGAGACCAAGAGAGGGGTCGAGGAACCCAGAGAGAGAGAGCCGCTTCCCAGAGTGCGGCGCCGTGACCGGCCCACGAAGAAGGAACACGGCAACGAAGACGAACGGAGGCGACAGAGGCAGTGACCGGGGAAGTAACTGGCTTCCCACGACCACAGGTGCTAGGATGGTGAGCGGACACGAAGAATTGGGTACATAAGGTGGGGGGAGGCATGGGAGCAGATATGTTCACAAGTGTGGGACACACACGGAATGACACAAGGTCAACGCAAACGACCGAACGTCTCGCACGGCATTGGGAAAACGCCCCTAGAGAATGTCGAGAAGTTAAATGGCCGAAACATTCTAGAAAGGGGGCCACTTCTGGCGATCAGAGGTCCTTCTGCCGTATTTCCTCCGCGGCGGAGTCATTATCACCAATACAAGATATATTCAATCAAACCGAATAAATTTTAATAGTGCATATCGTTTCCTTCTTCTTCTTCTTCTTCTTCTTCTTCTTCTTCTTCTTCTTCTTCTTCTTCTTCTTCTTCTTCTTCTTCTTCTTCTTCTTCTTCTTCTTCTTCTTATTCTTCTTCTTCTTCTTCTATGAAGTGATAAAGCCGCCTTTCTCGCGTTCCTTTTACCAGTTTTATCAGATAAAATCTTGGAGTCGTCGCAGGAGCTACGGAGTTCGTGTTTTGTGCGACGCTTTCGGCAGTCCGCCCTGCAGAAAGAGACTTAACCATATGGGATAAAACCCGGTGCGATTAATCCTCTTATCTTTAAAAGCCTTCTCTTCTTCTTCTGCCATTTACTCTTTAACAGAATGATTGATTGATTGATTGATTGATTGATTGATTGATTGATTGATTGATTTAGGAACCGACATCACAGCATTCGGGGCATTCCCATAAGCGCTCCGTCCCCATCCTCAGCAGCCAGCGAAGAGTTTCAACACTAATAGTTCCAGTAGCAATCTGATTATATGTCCATCTCGCGTTTCCTCTGAGCGTTGATCGTCGGCAAGATCCCCTCGTCACCCCTCGCTGTCGCATTCTTGCCAGACCATGGTGATCCATTTGCTCCTCCGAGGTGTACACATGCTCCCACAAGGTCGCAACCACATCTGCTTTGTCATGCATCAATACTCCACCAAGTTTTGCCGAGCCAGCCAATATGTCCTCCTGTTCATTCTCCAGCACACCAGCATGCCCCGGAGAAAAGATCCAGGTGATGCTTGTCACCCGTGACTTCCGAAGCGAAGCAAGCCACTCTGCACGAAGCTTGCCTGTCTTCACCCTACTCAGCATGCTTTCTGAGTCAGTTACAATCACGATGTGTGTGTGTGTATCGTATTCTCCATCCAGCGGAAAGCTGCACTGACCGCCTCCACCTCCATTCTTAAGCTAGATGTTGTGGTATCATATGCCAGGCTCTCCTGCACCAAACGTCGACCATTGGCTTTTGCTAAGAACCCCCAGGCACTTCTCCTACCTCTCAACACCGACCCATCTGTGTAGATAATCACATCACCTGAGCGAGCATTATCCTGAATTAGTTGCTGGATTTCCACTTCCGTGGCCCCTGCTGGCCACTCCCTGCACTCCCGGCTCAATGTGATTATAACTCTGCACAAGTCTGACTGCTCCGCTGACACTCTGACCCACTCTTCTCCTCTCCTAATGTTCTCCAAGGGGCACACCTGCCTGATCGTATCCTCCGCCTGAGCCATCCATGATTTCCCTCTTATCAGTCGCTGACCCTTAACGGCGTCCAGCGCCTCATGCAACGGGTGATCTGTGTCTGCAGCTACTCTGAGGTATGCCTTCGCCTGCATCACCTTGAGCCTACCTGCAACAGACGGCAAACCAAGGATGTAACGCATACACACAACTGGGGTGTCTCTGGTGCATCCCAGAATGACTCGCATCGCTTCGTTCTGTATGCGCTCTAATTTCACCAGCTGACTCTTTGAGACAGTGAGCAGTCCTAGTCCATAATCAATCACTGAGAGGATCAAGTGCTGGTATAGTGTGAAAAGCATTCTCTGCTCTGTGTCCATTGCAGATATAGTTTTAAGTGCATTGAGTCCCTTTTGAGACCTTGTCACAACCGTCTCCACATGGTCCTTGAAGGACAGGCTCCTGTCAAATGTGATTCCAAGATACTTCAGTTTGTTCTCTCTGTTGACGCTTCTACCATCTATCGTGAGGCTTGGGACATCAGCTCTCACAATCCTGTTGTCCAGAGAGCACCACAAAACAGCTGCCTTTTCTGGGTGGATGACAGCACTCATTTCAGTGCACCAGTCAATCACATTGTCTACTGTTGCCTGTAGCTCCTGGGCTGTTTGCTCCCTATCTCTCCCCTGCCTATATGCAAGAATATCATCTGCAAATGTTAGTATCCTTCCAACCCCTGGTGCTTCTAGGTTTGCAATCTTGCTCGTATACACATTAAAGAGCACCGGTGAGATTGCTGATCCCTGTGGCAGTCCCGGGGTTAAAATATGTGGCTCTGAGGTCCATGCACCCAGACGGAGAGCAACCCGGCGAGAATGTAGGACGGCTGCTATCCAGTTCACCAACCAGGGATTGACCCCCTTCTCCATCAGTACGGTCATCAAAATATCATATCGAACTCTATTGTATGCATCCTCGAGATCAAGCGCTACCGCCATCGTTTCCTGTGTACTCTGGAACCCCTCATAAACATCAAAGGCAAAAGTGGCTGCATTTGACCACGTATCTTTTCCTGGCCTGTAGCTCCCCAGGCCTCTTGGAAGAAGCTTCGCCCTTTCCAAGAACTCTTGCAGCTTGACAGCGACTATCTTCTCTAGAACGTTCCCAAATGTATTTTGAAGGGTGATGATCCTAAAGCCACTAAGCTTTGAATGATCCCTGAATGGTTTTGGGAGAGGGATGAGATAGCTGTGCACCCAATCCTGCGGTACTGATGCTGTCCTAATGCTCTGGTTAAAGCAGTCGGTCATTTCCTTCAGGTCTGCATCGCTCAAAGACTTCATGTGGCTACACCTAACCCCATCGGGCCCTGGTGCAGTGTTGTTTGCCTTTTTCAAAATATGTTTAACATCTTCAACCCGTATACAAGTTTAACAGAGCACAGGCCTTCGGCCAACACGCACCAAACCAACCTAAACTTGTGAACACCTTGCTGGGCCTGGCAGCAAAAGCTTTCTATAGCATGGGGTAGTCAACTACAAGCCAAACCCTCCTCAGTGGCGTCTTACGACATGCATGCTAGATTACCAGTTATTGATCTTTTATTCCCATTAATAGCCAGCCTTGGTAATACATAGGCGGCGTTTCTCTTAGTAACAGTTTTCCATGGTAGCTATTACCGCAGAGAAGAGCGAAAGGTGTTAAGAAAATCTAGGTCGCAAATGGCCAGGTCCTTTGTTATTTATTTGCTACAGATTTGCTCGCAGCAGACGAGCAATATCTCCGGTGGGCCTATTCCAGTTGGTCGCAGGATCCGCACGAGTCAGGCGGGGAGTCTGACGGTAGTAAACACTTACATAGGTCAAGACACTTGCGATTGACAGGTGTACTCACCCTATGGTCCAGGCGCGTACGAGGCCCTCACCTGTGGAACTTGGCTGAACGTCTCTAAGTCAAGTTCCATGGTTTTTAGGGTCTGGCCACTGCTCGCCACCTGCTCGTGGAGGCGAGGTCTCGGAGATTTGAGGCTGTGCCACCAGAGTGTGCAGCCTACCTTGTTCCTGACGTTATCCACTCCTCTGGAATAAATAAGGCAAGGCCGAGAGAGGGAACATGCAACTTGGGCATCGCATGTTCTCTGAAGCTCTGCCCAGGCATTGTGATGGAATTTTGGCCAAATTCCAACTCACATACTTTGGTCCGTCAAGACTGCAAGGTGCCACTCACACAGAAAATTATAGCAATTGGAGTAATTGGAATTTGTTTTGCTGCGAAACCTAACCAGTTGTGAACACGCCTAGAGCAAGCAGCCTGTGCTTTAGTGGGGAAATTAATGGCAGTAGCTAATTTTCGAGACTGAGAAAGGCCACAAACAAAAGCAAACTTCGGCCATTACTGAGCATTGATTCCTTTTTTCTTAAACACATAACTTTCAAACCATAGGTTGTATGATATAAACTCTATGGACGGCTGAGTGAACTAAAAAAGACAGTTAAATTCATACACAGACACATTGCAGTTATAGACATATTTCAAACGAACGAAAAAAGAAAAATGTTGCATTATGTATTTGTTCATTCATTCAGAAGCATACATCTTGCAGAACTTCGCTCCCATAACAACCGTACGGAAAACTTATCGGTCATTAGCAAGGTGGCCCGCGTCCGATACACCCATCTGGAGATCTTCCGTCACATCCTGCACCCATCTTCTCATTGGCCTTCTCCTTCCTCTCTTCCCGGGCATATACCCATCCATTATTGTTCTCACCAAACTTTCATGACGTTATAAGTGATCAAAATATTTCAATTTTCTTTGTTTTATTGTCTCTATGATTTATTGCCTGGCATGTCTTATTGTATCTCGTCGGGTGCATATTGCAGAGTTATAAATGATATGAAGTGGGTAAATGAATAATACTTTAGCTGAAACAATTAAAACATATAGTTACCGGTATTGTTCCAATAAGGAGCATCTGTTATAGTCATGGTAATTTCAAATTTAACACGATCTCTTTCTTGCATAAAACCGTCTGGAATCACTTAATTACTGTCGCCTCAATATATTTGAGCAATCGTTTATTGTCTCATCATGTCTCATCATGTTCCTCTTGTACCTTGCGGTGTCGAGGTGAAGTATAAACTTCGTGAGAGTGCCCGGTTATGGGCTTCGTATATCGACATTCCCATGGATTCTGTTATTCCCTCCGTCCAACGTTTACGTGGTCGGCCTCTTCCTCTGTTTCTATCTGGTATGTACATCATTGCTTGTTGTGGCATGCTGTTGACTGGTAACCTACTTGCATGGCCAAACCATTTGACTTGCTGCTTTCTAATAAAATCTAGAGCAGCTATAACCTCCACTTTAGTCCTGATTTCTTCATTTATGATCTTATCTCTTCTTGATACGTTGAGTATTCTTCTCAGGAACCTCATTTCTGTTGTTGTGATTTTTCTTTTCTCTTTTTCTGTCATTGTCCAGGTTTGGCATTGGTAGCACAGAGTTGGTAGGAAGATTGTGTTGTAAAGTGCTTTCTTAGTAGTTATTGATACATGTTTGTTCTTTAGTATTGGTGCCATTTGTCCAATGAGTTGATTTGCCTTATTGCACCTATTTTCGATCTCGTACTTCTTAGTTTTTCTACGAGCAGTTAGTATTATTACGTTTATTGTATTATTAATTTATTCACCTTATATGAGATATCGGTTTTCTATTTTCTGTTACCATTCTGTGAGCCTCTTTATGTCCAGATGAGTTGAGTTGAATTAAGAACCGACATCACTGCACTCAGGACATTCCCATACGTGCTCCGTCCACTCGTTCAACCGCCAGCGAAGATCGTTCCCACCGCTGTCTAATTAAACGTTCTCCTGGTCTTCCCTCTCAGTTTTGAGATTCTTCTAGAACCCCTGCCGATCCCCCGCAATCTTATTCTTTCCACATATGGGTTCTTAATCTGTTCCTCCGCCTTCTCCACCTGGTCCCACAAGCGCACGACCACCTCTCCCTTATCCATAGGTAATCTACCACCAAGAGGTGCGTTCCCTGCCAGCCTATCAGCCTGTTCATTCCCCCGCATGGCCAGGGCAAAATATCCACACAATTCTCACAATCTGTGACCTCTGAAGCGACGATAGTCATTCCACACGAAACATTCCTTTCTCCACCTTACTAAGCATACTCTTTGAATTCGTAATGAATACAATGTGTGTTGCAGTATTCTCCTCCAGCCAACGGAATGCCGCTGTTACTGCCTCCATCTTCTTCTCATGCTGGAGGTCGAAGTCTTATATGCCAGACTCTCCTTTTACAAGACTCGTCCATTAGCCTTTGCAATAAAGCCCCAGCCACAACGTCTGTTTCTCACCACTGACTCATCGGTGTAGATGACTTTGTCGCCTTAATGTGTGTTACTCTGGATCAGCTGTTGCACTTCAAACTCAGTGTGGCCCGCTGCCCATTCCCTGCACTCACGACCCAGTGTTATTATTACATTGTGCCAGTCCGTCTTCCGGAACTTCAGCCCACTCTCTTTCACGATTGATGGTCTCTAGATTACACACCTGACGTATAGAAAGTTCTGCCTGTGCCATCCAAGACATGCCTCGTCTTAGTCTATGTCCCTTGACCATATCGATTGCTGCATGCAGTGGGTGATCCCTATCTGCAATAACTCTCAGGTATTATTTGGCCTGAAGGACCCTATGCCTATCCGTCATTGTTGGTAGTGCCAGGATATGCCTCATGCATATAATTGGTGTGTCCTTTGTGCACCCCAGGATTACCCGCATGGCAGCATTTTGTATGCGCCCCAACCTTTCAAGCTGGTTCTTTGATACTGTGAGCAGCCCCACACAATACTCAATGACAGAAATTATTATAGTATGTCCACATTTGTTTGCCTTCATTCACGATCAATTATTTTGAAAACTGTCTGTTGCATCGTTATGAAATTTTTCCAGCCGTCTTATATTTACCCCCACCCAAGGAATATGTCTTTGATAGGTCCAAAAATAACTTAAATCATTGAAAGCGGCGACATTCCTTTGATGTTTTGCTGAACAACTAGTGATTTCTCGCTAACAAAGTTATTTTTACGGTAATGGGAGACCTGGCAATTCTGATGACACACAAAGGCGTATCCGGATTCGTATGGGAGTGGGTGCAATGAAAGAACTAGCTTAAAATCGACAGGGTCGGCTGCATTGCACCGGGTTTTTATCCCATATGGCTCAGTTTCTTTCACAGCGCGGAAAGCGTCGCACAAAGCACGAACTCCGTAGCTCCAGCGACGACCCTCGGTAGTCTCCGAAAAAATGCACTCGTGAAATGAAGGACGCGGCCCGGAATCGAACATACAACCTTCGGAGCCCGAGTCAGACGGCTTGACCACTTCACCACGGAGAATCCCGAGAGGGGTGCAATGTGTAATATTAGTAAAGACAGAGAATTTACAGAGGCACGGGGTAAATAATTTGTAAATGAACAGGAAAGTAGAAGGAATATATTTCTTACCTTATTTTTCATTTCCTTCTTGTTTCTTCAGTTATCAGTTATCAGTTATCAGTTGGGGTATCTTCATTGCACTCCGGACATGTCCAAAGGTGCTCAGATCCTCCCCCCAGCATATGCATCAGCGTCCGGTGGCTAATAGTGCCAGTTTTGTGTTGGTTGACGAGGCGCCTTGTTTTCCCGGTGTACCTCTCGCATCTGGCCGTGCCGATTCTTACTCCCAAGTCTTTCATCCTGGACAGCGATGTGGATTCACTGACGTCAAAGTCCTCTGTTCTCGCCATATCTTTAAGGACGTTAATAACATCAGCACGATCCATGGGCTGGCCATCTACAGGGGGTGCAAAGCTAGCCAGTTTATCAGCTCGTTCATTTCCCTCGACTCCCGCATGTCCCGGGACGAAGATGAAGGTGACTTTACGAACAACAGAATTCCGCAGCGACTCAGTCCACCGTCTACGTACAGATCCAGCTTCGATCTTCTGAATCATGCTCATTGAGTCACTTAGTACACACACGTTGGTATAATGCTGTGATTCCAGCCATATAAAAGCCTGTGTAACTGCCATCACCTCCATCGTCATGCTGCTCGAGGTCATAAAGTGGGCAACACTGGATTCTTGAACGATACGGCCCGCTGAACGGGCTGTAAAATGCCCACGCACTTCTCTGCTGCTTTACAACAGATCCATCTGTATAGATGAACACTTTGGGGCTATCTGAGTGTTCATCGATGAGCGCGTTGACTTCTGCATTGACAGCGACAGGGTTCTGCTCTCTGCACCGTCTCTCGAGTGTGATAATGCAGGAGAAAGTGCACTTAAAAGCTGGAGGCACCGGCACCCATTCCTTGTCGGGGTTGATACTGGTAAGACTGCAGACCTGTCTGACGACATCTTCCGCCCAACCCATCCATGATTTGGCTCTCTTTAGCCTGTCACCCTTTTCTCTGAATAAAGCGTCATGCAGAGGTGCTGCTCATCTGCACTTATTTTTAAGTATGCACGAGCTCTCCAGATCTTGATCCTGTATTCCATTGTCGGGAAGTCACGAGGAATCTCATTGCTACACAGCTGGTGTCTTTCGTGCAGCCCAAAATGATGCGCATGGCTTCGTTTTGTACCTTTTCAAGTCTTCCAATCTGTGTAGGGCTGACAGTGAGGATGGCCAGGGCATACTCTGCTCATACCTTAATCTGTGTCGGACGAATCCAGTAGGTTGATGATTGCTCTCGTTTGCATAAAATTCAATCCATCCTTTCTCCAATAGTCATCTTCCTCTTTCAACACATGGTCCTCACATTTTTTCCAGTAACCTTTACCAATATTTAATAGCGCGGACTGGGTTAGTATCTTGACGTCAGACAATTTGAATGTAGTATTGGCAGCTGCCTCTTGTCCTTTAATTTTAGCCCACACAAGTTCTATAGGGTTTAAATGAGAATGATACGGCAGAAGTCTCAAGCACCTATGGCCATGATCTTCTATCAACTTGTCAATTTGAAATTTCTTGCTTTCTTGCGTCTGTTTTACAAGGGACAACAACTGTAGCTTGAAATATGTTTCTGGAAATGGTATATTTTCCCTTCGGAGCCATATATTTATTGCTTCCTTTGTGCTCGATGCCGTAGGTATTTTGTCTTCTTGGGCAACAACATTGTGATATGATGCATTGTCCATGATTAGACAAGACGGTCTATCAAGGGATGGAAGTACTGTATTCTCGAGCCAATCTCTAAATACATTACCATTCATCTCATTATGATAATCCCTATTGTCTACATGCTTTGATACGAACACGAGCCCAGCATTCTGTAGTAAGCCATTATGAGTACTACCAGCATGTGCTATGACCAAACGCTGTCCTTTACTACTGGGCACATAACGCTTTATCTTTCCATCCATTGATTGCCATTCCTTTTCACTTGTGTGGTGCGCATTGATCCACGTTTCATCCAAATACACTACGTCATAATTTTCTTTGCGCATTTCAATTATTTCACGTAGGTATCTGCTTCTTATGGCTCCTAAATGCGGTTGCTCGCAAAGGATATTTCTACCTCCCTTTTACTTTCTAAAAGTGAAGCCTAATGTCCTTATAATTTTCCACAAAGTTGTTTTGGATAGCTCTATGTTATTGTCCTTTCTCAACAAAACCCTCAGTTTTCTTACAGTCACTGTTTCTTTGGCATCCATCATTTTTATAATAACTCGTCTGATGACATCCTTGTCAAAGCTGTCTACAATTGCCTTTCTACCTACCGTTTGCTTATCACGTGGTGGTTTAATTCCAGATTCTTGCACCCATCGACGAAACGATCGTTTACTCAAACCTAATGCATGCACTGTTCTTTTTTCGGGATTTGTAACAGTATGAAACAGTTTCCTGCGATCAGCTTCTTGACAAAAATATGTGTACAACTTCATAGCGATGTTTTGAAGTGTACACAATTTAACTTTTAATCTCAGTGAACAGTATTAACACATTCAAATATTAGCTATTAAGATTACATTATTGGTAAGATTTATGTATATAATCACGTTTCATGAAATAACCCACAGTTTGACGACACCTCTGAACTATAACACTCAGTCTGTGCAGAAACGAAAGACCGCCAGACAATTTTAAAAATAGTGCGAATGTGTCTTGCTGGCGCTGTAATACTCTTAAAATGATGGCATTAATGGCGGGGAAGTAAAATATATACCGCATATAAAGAAACATTGAAATCTGCGGTACAATCTCCAGAACAAACATTTTTTTGTTGGGTGGACATAATGATAAGGTTATATACTAAATCTCATCATTTTCCCTGAGTTGGTTACTGAGATATTGAATTTTATATTGAGGCAACAAAAAAAGAAACACACACACACTATAGCTGCTAAAAGAATTTATTTCCAAAATCTTTATTTCCAGTTATGTGGTAATGTGATGGGATTTATTATATTGAAACCTTTGTCAATTTTATTATTGCTCACTGGATTTTAGGAGGCCTGTGTTCCTTGCCAGTGAGAAGTCCTGATTGTTCGGGTCCACATCGATTGACGGACGTCAGTCGCGGCGATTGGGCAATCTTGAGCATAGCCTACGATGGGTAACGTTGTAGTATTCTGTTATGATAATATGGCGTGTCCAGCGAGTGCCGAGTGGTTACACACCCGCTTCACACGCCAGTGATCCGAGAGCGAAACTCGAGTATAGTGCTTCCATATTGACGTGGATAGGCCTTAGGTTCATACCAGAATACGATCAGCGTTGCCAGTAGTGGGTTGTGCTCAATATTTAAATTTCAAATCCCGAAACAACCAAATAATCAACTTCTGTGATATTCAGTATTTCTCTAGAAAATTAGTTCTAATTGAATGTTAGTGCTTATCGGCTCAGTATGTGCTTATGGATGGGGCTATTTTCCAATGTATAGAATGCTATAATAATTGTTTGTGTTGTATCCGCAGGCATGTCCTTTAGCTTCACTAGCCTGGGGCATCTCAACTAAAATCATGTGCCTTTAAAATGTCAGTAACAATCAGCCTATCGTGGTTGTTGCCACTGATCCTGACTGTCCTGGCATTATTCTGGTTGTGGACCAAGACCAGGCGGAACTATCCCAGCAACATTCCGCCTTTCCCATCAAAACCGTGGCCATATGTTGGGCATTTTCTCCACATGGTAGGTAATTTGAGAGACAAGATGAAAGAGTGGAGGAAGAAAGCTGGAGATATCTACAGTTTGGATGTTGGGGGAAGGTTAAGCATTTTCGTTAACGATTACAATACCATCAAGGAAATCTGGGTCAAGCACGCCGACTGTATTGTCAACACACATAATTCATTTGCAGTCGAACTCCTTGGAGAATACAACAAAGATATAATTAATGCACGGGATGACAACTGGAAAGAGCAACGGACAGCATCCTTATCTATTCTCCGATCCTTTGGAATGGGGAAGAATATAATGGCCGACATAATTCAAGAAGAGGTTTCGAATGTTCTAGAGAAATTGGCATCTTTCAAAGGACAACCAGAAGACGTCAGATTACTTCTGAATGTTAGCGTGTCCAACGTCATTTGTACTGTTGCTATCGGGAAAAGATTTGAATACGAAGATCCCTTTTTTGTCCGCTTCATGATTCTTTTAAGAGACGCACTAAAATACGTCAGATTGGTGGCATTACTTACCCCGTTTAAATACTTGTACTACCTCCCTGGTGATCCATTTAAAGTACAGAAATGGCTGAAATCTTCCACAGAAATAAACGAGAGGTTCTATAAGACCTACGTCAAACAACTCAAACAGGCTTTCACAGAAAACGAAGAGCCAGATTCTTTTGTTGCCGCCTACCTCAAGGAGATGAAGAAGTTGAAAGAAAAAGGTGTAAATACAAATCTGAGTGAAGAAAACCTCGTTGCGATCATTAGACTTCTGTTTCTGGCGGGAACAGAGACGACAAGTACCACCATCTTGTGGTGCCTTCTTTACACGCTACACCACCCTGAAGTCCAAGATAAAGTCTATCGGGAAATTGAGGCTAATGTTGGAACTGAACGTATGCCTAACATGTCGGACGAACCCAAACTGACCTATCTGAATGCAGTGATCATGGAAACCCAACGGTTTGCAAGTCTTGTTCCAGTTGGTTTAGTGCGGGAGGTGAGTGAAACGTTTGAAGTTCGAGGTTTCACAATTCCCAAAGGAAGCCTAGTCTGGCCAATCCTGGACTCTGTCCATTACAAAAAGAAGATCTGGGGCGATCCAGAAAACTTCCGACCTGAAAGGTTCATCGACAAGAATGGAGCTCTCATCAACCGAGAAGAACTTATTCCATTTTCCATTGGCAGACGAATATGCTTAGGAGAAGCTCTAGCTAAAATGGAGCTGTTCCTGTTCCTGTCTGCGATGTTTCAGCGCTTCAGATTTGAACCTGCTGACAGCTCTGGCAATCTCCCAACATTAAAAGAGTCTTTTGGAGTGACCTGTGTACCCCAACCTTTCAAACTGAAGTTCATAGAGCGTAACAGGCAGATTTAATGGTGTTGTTTGTGCTTTGTTTGATATTTGCTAGCATTGTATCAACACGTCGTAACCCAGAAGAATGTTATACTAGTATTACATTTAAGCAGGTCAGTTGACTTACTAACTGGCCACTTTTCGTGTTCTACTTGAGCGTCATATTTCTAAGCCATTCAGACAGTCAAATCTTAGCTTTTTGTTACCGTCATATCTCTCAGCCATTCAGACAGTTAATTCCTAGCATTTTGTGCTGTTGCAATTTCAATTAACTCATTTGTAAACACATACGCAGGTGCCTATACCAGCCAAACACGGAATATTGATCTCCTTGGTAAGAAATAACCAAATGTTGATCTCCATACCAAGAAAACACCAAACATTGATCTTTATACCACGAAATTATCAAAAGTTGGTCTCTATACGAAGAAATCACCAAAAGTTTGTTATATTTTTTATCAAGAAATCACGAAACGGTAAAATCTATACCAAGAAATCACCAAAGGTTGGTATCTATACCAAGACATCACCAAACGTTGGTGTTTTTAATCAAGAAATCACCAAATGTTCATCTCTGTACCACAAAAACACCAACGCGAAAACTTTTATCACGAAAACACCAAACATAGGTCTTTGAAACCAATAAATCTCACACCGTCGATACACACACACATACACACATGCACATACACACACACCAACTAATCATCATACGTAGGTCTCGACACCAACCAATCAACAAATCCTTTAGTACTAGAAATTGCCACTTAGGACGGAATATATTGCATTACAGAAGAATGGGACAGAAGATATTAGCAGATTCAGTGCTAAACAAAATGCAGGTTTGGACCAAACAAAAATGGATGGAGGGAACGGGAATCAGGTGTGTGGACAGTTATAACTTAAAAGTTGTTAATATGGTAGCAGACATGTTGTATTATAAAGCAATGGCAACATTTCGGGGATATATATACGCCCATGGCAGAGATGGGAAGTTGCTTAACACGATCAATTATCCCTTGGCAATTAACCAGTTAAGAAATGAACTGCAGGTATAGAGTACTCAATACAACTATGATTTATTCCCAGGTACTGAAAGAGTTCAACATCTGATCAATTGGTTATTACATTAAACAACGGGGTTACAGGGCCAGTCAATCAACTTCACTGCACTATTAAAGAAGTCATTTTATACTGTGGTCTTTGTAAGCCATTATATCATGCAATGTAACCAACGTATTTTAATCTTACATTTTGTGGATTCATTTCCTTAGATGTTCAGAACAAGCAGAATACAATGTTGGTTTAAGACGATGCATTTCCTTAGATGTTCAGAACTTGTAAGGTGTTAGTGTTGCACTGGGTTTGATCAGACCTAGCTCGGTCTCCTCTAAGCAGAGCAGTTCATCGCCAGTCGAAAGCTTCGCACAGCACACGAACTCCACATTTCCAGCGACAACAGCCAGGGGTCTTAGAAAAAACTGCAATCGTGAATAGATAACGGGATTCCGTAAACGAAACAATGCTCTTGTGAGCACGAGGCAGACAGACAGCTTAGCCACTTCGTCAAGGTAGACCTATTCCTCCCCTCCCCCCTCCCATACCCCCGCCCACTTCCTTTTCCGCTCCATGTTATTATTATTTAATTAATGTCACCAAACTACTGAAAATATATGTTTTTATAAATTAAAACCTGATGTCTTACAGATGTTTTTGATTTTCTCATTATTTTAACTGTTTACTACTCGTTGTTTGATTAGTTTCATGCAGTAATTCAATGTATTATGTAATAGCACATTTTATAGAGGATTCTTTCTGTTACTGGTGCAGAATTTCCTCTGCTTTTGTAAGATAATTATATTGGCAGCTTGTCGTCTTCACAGAAGATAGTTATTGTGCTTTTAAAAATCAAGGCAAAATTATCTCTTTATAGCACTAAGGCTGCGCTGAATTGTATAGACCAATTTTACAATGTAGCATGATTCTCCTCTCGAGTGCCTAGTTCACTCCATAGGGAAGGAAACACCAATACATCTGGAACAAAACAAGCTGTCGGATCAGCAAAGCAATGCTGTAATTTGTCGGGGCTTCGATCCTAGACCAGCTGCCGACAAAATCTTAGAGCCTGGTCTATCCTGCCATGACATTTAGTCTTTAAGTTGCATGTCCTGGCACTTTTAGATAATTATGAAAATATAATATAACACCCGTGAAGGTTAACCCGATCAAAAGCTGCCTGAAGAAGTCGGATGTATCGGTCGAAAGGCTCAAATATCTCAGTCCTGCTGTAAACGGATACAACGCATTTACGTCCAAATCAAACATTTCTAACTAACGAAGAAGAAGAAAGTTATAATATAACAATGAAGACAGCTCGAGATAATACTAAAGAGTGTCAAGCTTGGCTTAGCCACGTCCTAAGACACGAGAAAAGCCCAAATAGAATAACACAGTCAAGAACACTGGTTCATGCCTTGAGTATACGGTGCCAGCTTTGTGACTTCTCGACCTTGGCTTGGGAAAGTAAATTACAAATACCTCAGAAGTCGGAGTAGGTTCGCTTTATATAGAGGGACACTGGTAATAGAGAAAGCTAACCCAAACGCAAAAATTAGTACAGTGTACTAGATGTGGTAGCATGTGTATGGACAACACTTGAGTTCAAACCAAATTAGTTAGTCAACAGATCATCCTCATTGCACATCGAACCATTCAGTCCATAAGTGCTCGAATACCCCCCTCGGCAAATCCCGCAGCGTGTAGCGGCTAACGACACCAGTTCTGTGTTGGTTTATCAATCTTCTTTGGCTTCCTGCGTAGTGTTCTTGTTTGACCACAGGGGGGAGGATCTGAGCACCTATGGACATGTCCGGAGTGCAACGAAGATACCCCAACTGATAACTGATAACTGATAACTGAACTCTTTTAATTTGCGGTTCTCGCAGTCTGACCATGGTTGTAGATTCGCAGTCATCACTTGGTTCTCGCAAAAGTCTTACTTCTCGTAGTGCATTCAGAATGTCAGCCTGGTCCATGGCGCGTCCGCCCTCCACATTAGCCATACCTGCGAGCTTGTCAGCCCGCTCATTTCCTTGTACTCCCGCAAACCAGTCGAGTTTGCATCTCTGTTGATTTTGTTTCTAACTACTCTTTCCTGGTTCAGTGTATAACTTTAATGACAATCGGTCTTATTGCATCCAGTTGAGGGTCTGATGGTGGCGTAGACATCTTTTTCTTGTTGACCGAATGAGCAATTGACATCAGTGTCACCGAAATTTTTTTTTAAAAAGCGTGCCTAGTCTGTGTTCTTCACGAATACTAACAAGTTCTTGAGCAAGTCGTTGGTGTGACACTATTGTTATCCTACATGTGTTGTTGCGACGACAGACAGTTGCGCTTGGTTAAACACTGTGATAGCCTGTGCGATAATATTCACTCTCTTCACACTAGGAACCAATGCTTTACCACTAGTGAGATCAATGGTGAAGTGAGTTGCTTGTGACCGTAACGCTAATTCGACTGATATACCGCTCTGTAGCCACCCATATGGGATACAGCCTGAGAAGATAGAACAATACAACTACCTTACTATACAGGTATATGGTAGTTACAGGTATGGGACGTACATCTATCTTATATCTCGCGAGCAACATTGCGATTTTTTTTTTTAAACTTTTAATTAAAATTTAATCACACAAATTTACATTTTTTTATTACTAACAATAAGTTGAATATATAAATCTTAAGAAAAAAAGTTTTCTTGTGTATGATGTATATGGTGCTCAATTTTCATTAGTCTCTTTTAGGCGATCATCGTAAGTTACTCTGGTGACCCAAAGAATTCAAAGCATTCATCTCAGGAACTGCGCCTCTGTTGCTTTGTCAAGTTCTTCCTGTTGTTGTTGTGTGTCCATCAAGAATGATGATGACTATTCATTTCATCCAGTGGGATTGAAGGTATGGAGCCGTGGGTTCTGAGATGGCTGATAAGGCCTATGTTGGCTCGAAATGTTCTTTGACAATGTGGATGAAGAATGACTGGCCCGATGACTTGGATTTAAGTGAGGAAGAGTTGCGCAATTCGTCGACCTCACTCTCTCGCCTGAGTCCATCTGAGTCCAGTGGCAAGACAAGTAGAGACGACTGGAGACGAATACAGGTGCAGTGGATGACCAGGGCGCTCTACGTGCCTTGCTGTGCTCATTACGTTCCACAACGCTTTGCAGGTAAACGTAGTCTTGCCCGTTGAATCAGGAATGATTTCTTCCGTTCAGTCTGCCGAATCCTGTCTTCACATGCTGGGTAGGCATACCCTAGTTTACCGCTTCAAGTTCTTCCTAGGGGTGATTGAATGTTCGACCCTCTCTTAATATTCTGATATTGACTTTAGTGGGTTTCGTCGCAGCAGAAGTCAGTCTGTCGAAAAACCTCCGTGGGGTTCTCCGAACGGATGTGGTTAAGCCGTCAGCCTTGCGAAAGTCGTAGGTTCCATTCCGGACATCGTTATTCGGCTCAAGAGTGCAGTTCTCCCAGTGGCTCCTGTGGGTCGTTGCTACGGAGCTTCCTGCGGTATCTGCCATGGGTATGCCACTCAGACTTGGCGAATCAGTTATTATCTGAGGGCTGCTTGAGTTTTACATAATTACTTTCTCGTCCAACTCCGTTAACTGTATGTTTAACATGAATTCTTTCTCTTAAGCTCGTTTACTTCTGGCTGCACATTGATGACTTCATATCATTTAGTGGCGCTGTTAACATCACACCATGATGGTTGGCCACATACAGAGGTTACCTTTTGTTTCTGTACCAACTCAACAATGACGGACAGAACGCATATATTTACAACTCAACTCAGACGACGTGTTTCGAAATTCTATTTGTTTATGAACATGACACAATTCATTTATACGATCATAATTGTGTGACGAAACTAACACTTATACAATAACACTCTAATAATCTAGTAGCGGCACAATCTATGGCCATCGCTACTTGCAACAGGACTAGGTCCAGACTCGACCGTGGCACAACCTCGACTGCTCTTGAAAGAGACGCTTTTTTTCTTTCACGGAGCGGCCTTGCGCTTTTCACGCTTTTGTGACCAACGCTCATTGGCGGGTCGCTTTGCACGATCTCTTCTTACAAACTGAAATTTTCTTTCTGAACAATGCCATGACCTATAATACTATAATACCCAGTCATGGTAGTCGTCGCTGGAGCTACGGGGTTTGTGCTTTGTGCGGCGCTTTCAGCAGAAAGGTCTCCGTAAAGAGACCGAGCCATATAGGATTTAAAAAACCGGATGCAGTTTCGTGATTGTTTTGCCATTAAAATGCACCCTATCCGTGATATTTCATCAACATAAGCGACATTCCATCTTGTTCCATGGAATATTCAGCTCACCCGTGCTATTTCATTGAGAAAGAAAGAATAAGTGACATTCCATCTTTTCACATGGAAAATTCACATTATCCATGCTATTTCACCGAGGCAGGCAAAATAAGACACATTCCATCTTGTTCCATGGAAAATTCACCTTATCTGTACTATTTCATACTGCCTGAGATTGTTTCAGCTTGGCGTTCTTCCTCTGAAATATCTCTACATTTCATCATCCTTTATTATCAGGACTTGGTTATTCCTATATGCCGGATATATTGTTTCCTTCTTTGTCTTCAATGTTAAAGCTTTAGTATATGTAAATTTTTAAAAGTGTATTTAAATGTAGGGTGTAATTTTAATAACTATGGGGTTTTTGAAAATATTGCTGTTCCAAGTTTTGTATTCACCCTCTGTGAACTCATGCAACATAAAAGGCACACAAAACATGGAACGGCAATATTTTCACACACACACACACACAAAAAACCTAATCATTAAAATTACACCATGTAGTTACGCTACCGTCGGAATAGCTCTTGGATTCATTGGAACACGCCAGTCCCTTTACCACGTCAAGGTAGAGGGGCCCATAAACTCTTAAGAACTCTTGTTCTCACGTCAGTTAACAAAGAGATATTGCATAACCTGTCCTTCATCTTGGAAAATACTTTGTTTGCTTGGACAAAGCAAGTACGCAGTATAAAATTATATATCTTAACATGTATTGATAAGGCCGCTGGTACAATAATATTATTATGCAAACTGAAGGAGACGATAACAACTGTGTCGGTAAGCTCATCACGAAAACAGTCATATGTTCTGCAACCTATGCAAGTTAGGTATGTCAAGTTATATTTTTCAGTGACATAAAAATTTACAGTGAACTTGCGCCGGTTACTATATAACAAACAGCGGAGTTTACCTTTCACTTCACTGAGGAAATCACACAGGTGAGAGAATCACTTCTAAAGGTGTTAAAATCATACAGGACTATTTTAATCTACGGCAGTCATTTTTGTTTGTTAGTTGCAGAGTCAGGTCTTAGTCAGATAGGAATGAGCTACCGTATGACAGTAGACGGTACCACCTGCTTTCTTTTAACCTTTTGTTGGGTTGTGACCCAGCACCCCACATTGTGCCAACGGCTTCGGGTGGAGCAGCGCAGTTGGGAGGGTACAAGCCTTACCCTAGTGGGAGTAAATGCAGCCTAAAGACTAAATGGCATGGTAGGGTAGACCAGGCTCTAAGCCTTGTTCGGCAACTGGTATATGATGGAAGCTCTGACAGGCGAACAGTTAGGGCATTTCTTTGCTCATCCGGCAGCTTCTGCAGCATGTCCTGTTTCAGATGTATTGATGTTACCTTCCCCCTGGAGTAAACTAGGCAGGCCGAGAGAGGAACCATGCTGCACGGGCAAGGCGTGGTCTTTAAATTCAGTCCAGGTTTGATGCTATGGAGAGGTTAACTCCATTTTACAAACTATCCTCTATCAAGATGCCAGTCAGTCATATATTTTCTTTTACATCTGTATATGATATATAAGCCGGTCTCTGTGTCTAAGGGCTTGAGACGCGGTTTGTGAGCCCGTATACTCAGGTTCGAAACATAGCGGTGCTGGTTTTTTCGAAAAAGCCGGTCGTTCAGAAAGCAATGGCAAACTACTGAACTTGAAATTTGCCCGGGAATCACGAACAGCGAAAATGCTGGGGTTGACTGCTACGTCGTGCGAAGGACAATGCAATTTAATTTTTAAATGATATATATGGAAGAGGTTAAAAATAAGTCAGTTGCATATTCTTTACAGGACGCCGCAGTCAACCCCAGCACATTTTCGCTGTTTGTGATCCGTGGCGAAGGAGTTACGGACGCTATTTATAATCCCGTATACCGTGTTCGAGACAGAACTATGGGCAATTTATTAATTGATTGATTGATTTAGGAACCGACATCACAGCATTCGGGACATTCCCATTGGTTTGGCAGCAGACCGCCTTGCGTTGGGTCTATATTGAAAGGGTATGTGCGCCGGTCGTTCAGTAAGCAATAGCAAACTACTGAACGTAAACTTGTCAAGAGATCACAAACAGCCACATGGAAGAGGTTAAGGTAGGTAGAATAGCCCAAGCAAAGTCAATATTTCACAAGATGATGGATGTTCTCTGCAATTTATCTTTCTACATCAGGGTGAGGAAATGAAATCTTAGGAGCTATAATGAGATAATCATGATGTACGGAAGCAAATCGTGGACAATTAACAGATAAGTGATGAATGATGTGGAAGCTGCAGAGATGTGGTTTATAGAAGAATTATGAGAATTCCGTAGACGGATAGAAAGACATATTGAAAGTATTTAATTCACAACGAGAACTGGTTACTAACATCAGAAGAAGGCAGTTCACATTGTTTTGGGAAGGAATTGAGAAGAGGAAGGCTGTGGAATGTTCTCGCAACGGGAAGGCTGGAAAGGAAGACAAGCAGAATGAGACCAAGATAGAACATGCTAAACAGTTTGACATCAAGACATGGAAGCACGTCGATATCAGAAATGATTCGCAGAACAAGCAACAGAAAGTTATGGACAGACGTGATTACCAACTCCACACGGCATGGACTACAAGAAGAAGATATATACAATGCAAACTACAGTCAATCAAACTGAATAAATTTAAATAGCGTATAATATTCTTCTTCTTCTTCTTCTTCTTCTTCTTCTTCTTCTTCTTCTTCTTCTTCTTCTTCTTCTTCACAGTCTTCTTCTTCTTCTTCTTCTTCTACTTCTTCTTCTTCTACTTCTTCTTCTTTGAGTCTATGTGGCGAAGTATTCCAGGCACCTGCCTCGTGTTCCGAAGGTTGTGGGTTCAATTCCGAACTACGTCATTCAGTTCAAGAGTGCAATTTTCTCGGAAACGTAGTTCGTACGTTTGAGTGACGTTTTCGGCAGGCTGCTCTGCGGAAAGAGACTGAGCCATATGGGATCGAACCCGGTGCAATGAAGTTGATCCTCTTTTTAAAGCCTTCTCTTCTTCTGCCGTTTACCTCTCCAATCGAAGACAGACCTTCGACCAATAAGCACCAATCCCACCTAGATGGTTAACAATTGACTGGGCTTCACAGCGAAAGCTTTCTACAGGATTGGGTAGTCAACTACAAGCCAAACCTTCCTCAGTGATGTCTTACGACATGCATGCTAGATTGCAGGTTACTGATTTTGTCTTCCCATTAATGGCCTTGGTAACACATATGCGGCGTAACTCTGAGTAAAGGTTTTTCAACGGCAGTTATTAACGTAGAGAAATTAGAAAGGTGGTAGATAAACTAGGACGCAAATGGCCAGATCCTTTGTTATTCCTTTCCTACACAGAAAATTACAAAAACTGGACTATTTGGTTTTGCTGCGAAACTCAGCTAATTGTGAACAAGTCTAGGGCGGCCTTTGATTAATGGGAAAATAAATGGCAGCAGCCATTTTTCGAGACTAGGGAACTCGCCACAACAAAAGCCATCTTCCGCCATTACGGAGCATAGATTCTTGTTAATCAAACACAGAAGCTACAAATCATATGTTGCACGATTTATTGCCCGGCATATTTCATGGTATCCGGTCGGGTGCATACTGCAGAGTTATATATCATATGAAGTGAATAAATGAATGATACTTCAGCTGAAACAATTAAAACATATAGTTCCCGGTATTGTTCGAATGTTATCCCCACGGTAATTTCAAATTTAACATGAACTCTTTCTGTTTGCATAAACCCGGCTGGAACCGCGTAATTACTGTCGCCTCAAATAGGAGAAATGCAGAATAGGAGAAAGGCAAATAGGAGAAAGGCAGAACCAGGCAACACAAGCTAAAGGTAAAGACGTTCCAGTATGACAGTACAGGGCAAGATGTGGTGAGTAAAATAAGACGTGACAAGCGCAGAACGTTTCAGGGCAGGAAAAAAAGCTGGTAGCCACCGTGGTGGAGTTTCGAGGTGGAGAAGGCTTGGGTGGATAAGCGTAGTGCTGTAAGGAGATGGCAAAATGCCAAGAAAACCTACCCTGGGTGGGTACCGTCCAAAAAGAGAAACCTGGACCAATGCAGCAGTCTTTGCCCATGATGTCTATGAAGGTTTCCACTCAGGCACTGAAACCGTTGCTGCAGCGATTGATCTTGAGGGCGCATACAACAGAGTACCACCGGATTTTTTAATGTTTCAGCTTCTTGAACTAAACGTAAGTCCATTCCTCCTTAGCTGGATCGCTGCAGCCCTCTACCAACGGAAAGTAGTTTTTAGATGTGGCAGTTGGACTTCGGAACCAACAACAATATATCCTGGCCTACCACAGGGATCACCATTATCTCCGGTACTGTTCAACGCCTACACAGTGAGAATCACCAGTGAGCAGATCACTGGACCTGGCAGGACATTGTCGTATGCCGATGATGTTTTAGTGTATCGTCAGGGTAAGGATAGAGAGGAGGTTGCTGTGGAACTACAAACCGAACTCAATCGCATAAGTACTTGGTGTGATGAAGCTGGGGCAATAGTCAACCCAACAAAGGCAACAGTGACTTGGTTCTCGTTGAATAATCATATTGTCAACAATCCAACACCAACTGTAATGCTGTGTTCAGAGACGGTGGAAAGAACGCAGGCAATGAATTACCTGGGGATACGGTTTGATCGAAGCCTTGCTTATAATGTGCACATAGACCAGGTGATAACAAAGGCCAAGCGGGGTTTGGCAGCGTTGCGGGTGATGGCGGTAGCAAACTGTGAGCAGCGCCATCTATGTCTTCTGTACGAGGGGCTGGTCATGTCTGTTTTGGAGTATGCAATGGCAATCCTGACTCTCAGCCATAAGCAGATAGAAAGGATGGAAAGGATACAGAATGAAGCTATGCGCATTATTCTTGGATGTACAAGAGATACAGCATGCAGGGCGATGCGCTACCTTCTTGATTTTCCAACCATTGAAGAGAGAATACAAGTTTGCAGGGCACGCGCCTACCTCAGAATTAACGCAAACACACAACATCCACTGCATAGTGAAATTAGGAAGGTGAAGGGCAGCAGGTTAAAAAGAGGACGGTCGTGGATGGGTCAAGCCGAAGACATTCTTCAACAGGTGTGTTCACTTGATGACTTAGAACCTGGCGAGGAGTGGGTGCAAGTGCCAACAGACTTCTGCACATCCTTTTCAGTTTGCATCCAACTAGATAGAAAATGCAGACAAGAAAATCCGGCTGCTGTTGAGGCTGAAGTACAAGCGTTGATTTTCGAGAATTCGCTAGACGGTGACGCGGTCATCTACACAGATGGGTCGGTCGTCCGACATGTGAGAAGCTCATGGGCCTTTACAGCTCGGGCCGGAGGGAGAATTGTGAAGGAGGACTCTGGTGTTTTCACTGAAACCACAAGTAGCCTGACCATGGAAGTCATGGCAGTAAGTAAAGCAATAACATGGCTCGAGACACAGACATTCACTAGGGCTTGTTTCCTTAGCGACTCAATGAACATGATCAAGAGGATAGAGGAGGGGTCGATCCGAAGAGAATGGTTGCTGCCTCTGAAGCGGTCTCGGCTGGCAAAGATTAGTTTCATCTTCGTGCCAGGTCATGCGGGAGTACAAGGAAATGAGCGGGCTGACAAGCTCGCAGGTACTGTGGAGGGCGGACGCGCCATGGACCAGGCTGACATTCTGAATGCTCTACGAGAAGTGAGACTTTTGCGAGAACCAAGTGATGACTGTGAATCTACAACAATGGCCAGACTGCGGGAGCAGCAAATTAAAAGAGGGGTGGCCAAACAAGAACACTACGCAGGAAGCCAAAGAAGATTGATAAACCAACACAGAACTGGCGTCGTTAGCCGCTACACGCTGTGGGATTTGCTGAGGAGGGGATCCGAGCACTTATGGACTGAATGGTTCGATGTGCAACGAGGATGATCTGTCGACTAACTAACTAACTAACTAATTACTGTCGCCTCAATATATTTGAGCAATCGTTTATTGTATTATTCATGTATTCACTTCCTATGATATATCAGTTTTCTATTGTCTGTTGCCATTCTGTGAGCCTCTTTATTTCCAAGTACGGTGTAATGTGAGGTGATCTATTATATTGAAAGCTTTGTGGATATCTAACATAGTCATTAAGTGCTACTCATTGGTCTGCTGGTTCAGCGCTTTTTCTGTTCTGCAGCATTGGAGCAACTGACTTCGCATTATTAAAGAGAGTGCTTCTACGGATTACATTTATTTTATTAACCTCATCATCATCACCATCATGAAATGCTATACCATGCCAGCTGGCGTAGGCGTTCATGACTTTCCACAGATCTCGGTCTTTGGTTTTCTCCATCAACTCTGTTGATGATATTCCTCCATAACATCGTCTCAATCTATTCAGCATCATTTCACTTTGCCTATGGGAGTCTCTGTGGCGAAGTGGTCAAGCCGTTTTACTCGTGCTCCGAAGGTTGTGGGTTCGATTCCGGGCCGCACCCTTCGGTTTACGAGTTAAATGTTTCGGAGACTCCTGTGGGTCGTCGCTAAAAGCTACGGAGTTCGTGCTTTGTGGGACTCTTTCCGTGCTGTGGAAAGAGACCGAGCCATATGGGATAACACCCGGTGCAATGAAGTCGACCCTGTCGACTTTTAAGCGACTTTTTTAAATTTCACTTTGTCTGCTTCTGCCTCTCTTCCCCATGATCTGTCCATCTGTCACGATGTTCTCCAATGCCTCTCTTCTCATCACAAGACCAAAGAAAGCTGTTTGGTTCTTTCTTATTCTTGTACATAATGTTCTCGTTTCATTAGCCTCATTCAAGCAGTCGTTGTTAGTTACTTTGGCAATCCATGTAATTCGCAACATTCGTCTTAGGAACCACATCTCTGTTGCTTCCAAGATTTTTGTCGGATAATGTTGTAGGGTCAACCCTAAAGAGATAGAGGATACTAAAGTTCCTCTTTTCCGATGGGATCCTGCCCATTTTAATTATCTTAACTTTCAATGGCTCAAATGCTTGAGTCCATAACTAGAGTCTCGGAGAACCAAGGAATTCCTCCAGGAAATCAAGGAGAAGTTTCCCTAAATAACAATTTCCTTTTGGTGGTTCTGGCCTCACCTCTCTCAGCTAAGTAATTAATATCTTGGGTGTGTTTATTTAAACAACTTAATGACAAGGAAAAAATATTCCACTTAAGAGAGGAAATGACCTATTTTTCATAATTTAATAAACATAACTTAGGTTATGGAGCATTTAGTTCATAAAACATCAATTCAATTCAAAACAAATTTCTTATACATATACATCATTGATGTCCCAACAATACATGTCATTAACATCAAGCTAGGTTTCAGTTCCTCTTTGCTAGTGGCTATCCATCTTCCCTTGGAGTATGTTAAGTCTGAAACTGGGTATGCACTCAGGGTGATTTATCCCAGAGTCCCTGGATCCCTGTGGCGAAATGTTTCCTGAAATTATGTATATTGCTTTTCCCTGGAGTGTTGATTTTCCAGGTACTAAAAGGATAGTGGCTCTTGGATCTCCACCCTCAGGTACAAGCATAAGTTGAGTTGAGTTGAGTTAAGTACCGACATCACTGCACTCAAGACATTCCCATACGTGCTCAGTCCCCTCGTTCAGCAGCCAGCGAAGAGTCATACTACTAATCGTTTCCACCGCCATCTGATTAAATGTTCTCCTGGTCTTCCCTCCCAGTTTTGAGATTCTTCCAGAACCCCTGCTGATCCCCTGCAATCTCATTTTTTCCACATATGGGTTCTCAGTCTGTTCCGCCGCCTTCTCCACATGGTCACACAAGCGCATGACCACCTCCCCCTTGTCCATAGGCAAGATACCACCAAGAGGTGCATTCCCTGCTGGCCTAGAAGCCTGTTCATTCTCTATGTTACCTGTCCTAACTGTTTAGTGGAACTTCTTGCAGGTAGTTGCTTTTGGAATAGTTTTCTGCATTACTCTATTCAGGTGCTTTAATCAAAAGTCAGGTATGGATCTAGATGGATCTAGCCATTACCTGACATTCCAGCATCAAACATACATCTACTAATATTATCAATATGAGCTTATGGGAATGCCCCGAATGCTGTGATGTCGGCTCCTAAATCAATCAATCAATCAATCAATATGAACATTATACATAGAAGACAGTCAAAATCCCAAGAAAAACAAGGAAAATACATACAGGGGATTTTGATCTTAAGAAAAAAAAACAAGGGAAGAAGAGGGTCTTGGTGTTCTCCAATAGTTATCAACCTCCCGACTGGTTACTCTTCATCCAAACCTTCATTATAGGGCGCTCAAGATTTAGACTACCAGATAAGAAGGGTCATCTTCACCCATGCCTTTCACCCATAGTCTCCAGGTTGAGTTATCCCTTGATCGATTCAGAAATTGATACTATGTTCACCATTACCTTTTGTAAATAATTATTTTCTCTAGATATCCTTCTATTTAAAAGAAAGGGGCTCATACAATAAGGGTTTTAATTCATTCCCAAATTTGCTTATAGACAACTAGCAGACCCGGCCCGGCTTCGCCCAGTCCCTGGCTCCTGGTGTGGAGCATCTCATTTAATTCATATAAGTAGTCATATAAGCTCCCGTTCCCGTTACCGACTATCTGTCTGTCTGTCTGTCTGTCTGTCTGTCTGTCTGTCTGTCTGTCTGTCTGTCTGTCTGTCTGACCCTGCCCGGCATCGCCTGGCTTCTGGTGTGGCGCATCTAATTTAATTCATATAAGTAGTCATATAAGCTCCCGTTCCCGTTCCCGACTATCTATCTGTCTGTATATCTGTCTGTCCCTCCCTCTCTGTCTGTCTGTCTGTCTAATCATTTATTGGTTGCGGTTAGAACAACCTTAGATAAACGGACAAAAAGCATTAGAAAGAGCACTTGAAAGATCTTTACATATTCCCCCAACAATTAACTTGGGTAAATGGAGCGGCGGCAGCAGCAGCAGAAGAAGAAGAAGAAAAAGGAGGAGTAGGAGGAAGGAGGAGGAAGAGGGTGGAGGAGGGAGGTGGAGGGGGGAGGAGGAGGGAGGAAGAGATAGGCATAGAGAGTAGGAGGAGGGAGGAGGAGGAGGGAGGAGGAGGGAGGAGGAAGAGGGGGGAAAGGGGAGGAGAAAAAGGAAGGAGGAGGGAGGAGGAGGAAGAGGGAGGAGGAGGAGGCAGAGGGAGGAGGAGGATAGAGGAGGAAGAGGAGGGAGAGAGAAGAGGGCAAGAGGAAGAGGGTAGGAGGAGGAGGAGGGATGTGGAGGAAGGAGGAGGAGGGAGGAGGAGGGATTACGTAGAGGGAGGAGAAGGAG